>JAHWXV010133077.1:0-45915 GCA_024586415.1 Phrixothrix hirtus | reverse complement strand
ATATATATATATATATATATATATATATATATATATAATAGTTTTAACCAGGAAGCGATGAATTTTACGTAGTTGCAAACCGACACTCAAACGTTGCTTGAGTGGCTCGTAATTAATAATGTACTTTATTGGAGTAGGGCATAAATAATGGTTTCGACTGGTTCGAATATGGTGGCCTCCTTAGTTCATAAGTAAATTTCAGAAATGCATGCAAGTCGTGTAGTTCCCTTAGATAATACAAATGTACCACAAACACATATCGATATCGACAAATTTTGGAATTTGGTCAAAATTTACGCTAAAAATCTCCTCCTCAGTGACCCAGGCGAACCATCTGAGGTTGAGCTATTACAGCTATTACATTGCTAGACTGTTGAGATTATTCACACGAAGATACCTAAAATATCTAGAAGGCTTAATAGCACTAAAAGTGTTTCTTATATTTGTTGTAAGCCTCCCAATAGTGTAAGAATAACTCCACCCTTAGTCTCCTTCTCACGGAACAGCGTCTTAAGACCAATTAAAATTTTTAATTTGAAAGTAAAATTTGTAACTTAAACCTCTTGCAAATCCAAAGCATTTTACAAGTTATCAAAGTATTAAAAATAAGTAAAATGTTAAAATGTCATTCCCACATTGTAATGTGCCTATACTCTTCATCTCGTTTGCCTTTTGATAAATAATTCGTCAAGTAATTATAAAACACAAACTTGATGTTAAATTAGGGTATAGACACATTAACTGTACATATTTGAAGTCATTAGAAACATTTCATTCATTCACTTTTATTAGAACATTTTGTAGATATTTTATTTAATTACTATTTGTATAATTACCGAGCTTTAACCGTTTATTAGGTCCATTTATTTATTCAGTTTTTACTTTGTAATTAAAGCTGCATTTATTTCAATTAATATAAGCTGCATTTATTTCAATTAATATAAGGGATGTTTCTTGTATAAAATAATTTAATAGTTCACGGTCCTTGACCTAGCTAAACGAAAACATAGTTATGTGGGTCAAGTGGCTTGAACTATGCGTATAAAGAACGCGAGTGTTCTAACACTGATTAGATAAACGTATGTAGTTTTAGGCATTTATGGAAAATTTCACATCTTTTTAATTATTTTAAGTGATTTATTTCAATTAGTACATGGTTTAAATATTTAAGAATGGATTTGTATTTATATTTGCCGTATTGTGTGTAATTTTGTTCCAAATATTCCAAGTAGTTTAGGCTGCAATATTTTTGTTAATTACTGCTATACAGAAACAGTTCCATTAATTTTAATTATTACTGTTTCAAGGACATAAAATTTCATATCCAATACTATATAAATTGTTTGTTAAATTTATTAATTAAGTCAGATTTTTAATTCGGAAGTTGTTTCTCCTTGGCTTCACCGGTAACAAATTGATATAAAAGCCTCCGCGTGAAGCCGAATAAAGCAGAGTTGGTTCTGACATCTTAATGAACAGAGTGACTCCTCAGAGAAGTGCTGAGAACATAATGCACCCCAAGTATAGCGTGGTACATTATTTACATTTACCTAGAGTAAAATTCAGTATAATTAAATTCGCGAACTTCGAAATATGTTTGTCACTTTTCATAGTTAAAAATTGAAGGTATTTTCCCCCCAGGTTTAGAGGGAAGGAGCGCTCTTTAGCTACATTTTAACGTATTTTAATCACGAATGTTGTAACCGTAGATTTTGCTTTGAAATCAAATGAATCAATTTTAGACTGTTTGGCAAGTGACTATTTGTGATAATACTCACCGTATTGTTGAAAGGCATTACAGAAAATCCTGTCCGTAACGAGCAAAGCGAACTTCCCGAGATGCGATCGTTTACTCCATGTTGACATAATCCATAGATCAATGTCGCCCTGCATAATCCCTAAATAAACCTAAATTAAGGACGAATAATCCAACACCAAATATGAATTACCTAACGTAAGATACACCCGCGAAAACTGCATAACTAACAGCACTGAAAATATACAAACAACCTTCGCTGTTTTGATCATAAATCATTAAAAATAGAATTTATAAAATCAATAGGATACAAAGTGTACTAAAGCGCCGTATAGTACCAGCAATACAAAGAATAACAACCGCTAGCTATTGTAAATTGGTTTATATCAAAACTGGAATTGAAACTTTGTCCAATTTTCATTATTGTTTTAAATAAATAATTTTCTGCTTAAAGACTTATTATTGAAGGTATAATTATACAATTAAATATTAAAGAATTATATTACTAAAATAATATAACTGAAGTTCATAGAAATACATGTAAATAATGAATAAAATAAAATATTTAGGGTGGCGCAGAGTTCAAATATCAAGCATGCAATTATTCAGAGCTTATATATTAACTACAATCAGCGCTAATTAAACAAAGTACATTTATAGTGCTTTAAAACCAAATTTAAGTTAAACATAACAGTTTAAAGGTGTACAGTGTGTCCAGATTTGGACAATATTGCGTGATAAATCCGTTATTTTTCAAGTCATCTGGATGCGGTTTTTGCGAAATGTGCTACTTTTTAGTGAAACGAAAGACTGTGTAATCATATTTTTCACAGCCACCTTTGTTTTTAAGATACTAGGCGAAATTGAAAATTTGCACGTTTGGAGCATACCTCGTATTTCGGGAACGAGCAATGATACTGTAAAGGCAAAAACGGTGGCTTATAGGCATTGTAACGCAAAATTCAACGGCGTCCTTAGTTTTTTCTAAAATCAATAGTATTCGATATATGGACTAAACTTGTGTCTTTTATATGGGATACCCTGTATGTTTTCCTCTAGTTGTATCCAGGTTGTCGTGGGATTTTCAAAAATATATAATACTCTGCAGTTGTTATACAAATTAAACTAAAAAATTTGAATTTTCAAAAATTTACGCAATTTTATTTAAATAGGTCTTGGCAAACAACCAACGAATATGGTGTCAAACTTTTCCCTATTATAGATAAGTATAGATTATTGTTAGTGATCGGAGGCAGTAAATTTTCTCCTTTACAATGGGTGCAAATCGAGTTTTTGAAAACTTAGAAAAATCTGACATATCATCCTGTTTCATTCAGTGTAACGAGAATGTAAATGAAGCTTCGGAATTATATGCTTGAATAGAAGCTGCATATGCAAAAACATTAATTAAAATGAGAGCAGCACGCACAATGGAGTAACCATCTTAATTGACTACAGCATATATGGCTCAAATATCAGATGCTGGACAAGCTGCGTTAGAAGAAAGAAGAAGAAATGTAATTAATGCAGTACCTCCTGCGCCCCTAACCATAGAAACTTTAATTATTCCTGATGCATATCGATTTCTTGAGGTGAATGTAAATCAGGAAATCTTTTCACTTTATGATTCTGGACCAATTGCAAATAGAATTTTAATCTTTGGACACCAGCAAAATTTACAGGTAAAGTAAATAGGATAATAAATGGATACTCAAGATCGAGTAGGATATTGTTATTATAAATAATCCATAAAGTTTCGTGATTAAAATATTTTTTATAGTCATTATGAACATATTTTATTTTGAAATAGCAAATCATTCTTTAGAACAAATAATAGGAAAACGTGTACTTTATATCGCTTTTCAATTATACAAAATAATATTATTTACGAAGAATAAACAGAATTTTGTAAACTGTTTCCTTTTTAATTGTGCTGAAGAACCTTTTTTCTCAAAATATGGTTTTAGTCCTAAACAGTTGTGAAAAACTAAATTTAATTATTGTAGATAAAATTGCATTTATTATAATTTTTCAATATTGTCTGCTTTGATAACAAATTACGTTAACAACGACTAACAAAATTACATATTTCAGATTTTAAAGGAATCTACGCATTGGTTTGTCGATGGGACATTCACGTCAGCGCCTCAATTGTTTCATGAAGTGTATGTGATTATTATGGAGAAACTTCTAGCTGTGCATCCAATTGCCTATGCTCTATTGCGAAACAAACAACTGCAACATATGTTCAGTTTTAAAAGTGAATTTACTGAGGCGGAAATTTATGATTGTCTTTTCCATTTAACGAAAAATTTATTAGGACGTTATAAAAACGATGCAAATTTTGCTCTACAATCGCGTATGATAACATCTTTAGCATTTACACCCATTTTCGATTTGGATGAAGATATAGATAGATTAAGCGCAGTACTGCCAGTCAATTTACAACCAGTGCTTTAGTGGTCTGAAGATTCATACTTGGGACGGCCTAACCGCCGTGAAAATGGTAAGCTACTGGCACTGTTTCAACCACAAATTTGGTCAGTTTGTGATAGAGTCATTGGAAATGCAGCAAGAACAAACAATTATGCGGAGGCAGCACATCGCTGATTACAAACAGAACTATCAATGGGCCATCCAAGAATATGGGAATTCATCGATGCTCTAAGAGACGTTCAAAGAGGTACAGATCTGTTTCTTGTACAGTTAATTGCAAGAGACCCTCCTCCCCAAAACAGCGAAAATATATTGAGGCTGATAGTCCAATTTTTGGAATTGTGGCGAACTATAATAACCGAGATGTAATTGAGTATTCAAAAGAACTGTCGCATAATTATGAAATGTGTATTTAATTATACCAAATATTTTTACCTTTTACATTTTATTTATATTTTCTTTGAATTTTCTAATAAAATAAACCTGGAGTTAATTATTTCATTTGTACTATTTAGTTTAGTTCTTAAATTTTTTTAGTATAGATTACGATTTCAAAATGTCTATTTTCATTAGTTTTCATTTAATCATTCTAATATTAAAAGCATATAATATCTTCATATAATTTATTGAATTTATACAATGTAACCTGGATGGATAGAATCATTGAAAACAGCATAAATGGTTATGTTTGCGTTCAAATGTCCCTGCGTCAAAGTGATCTATGTTCAACTGTCTTTGCACTCAACTATCCCTGAGTTAAATCGTCCCTGCGTTTAAATGTCGAGCGTTCAAGCGTCTTAGCTTCAAAATAGCCGCGTTTAAACGGCCGCGTTCAAACGGTCGCGTCCAAACGTCCTAAACCCAGTTTTAGGGATATGTACGACTTGATTTATCTAATTTTTTTTTCACGAAGACAAACTATAGCTGCTAAATAATACAACCCATGAAGAGAAATTATTCGCAAGAACAGACCCGGATAGATTTCCAAAAAGTCGTATTAATACAATACTACGAAGACTGCTTACGGCTAATTTGATGATCACGACGTTAAGTAGAATGCTGTGGGAGATCATAACACAAGCACCATACAGACCTGCAGGTAAACACATTTTGTCTTTGTAATGGTAAGGTTTATTTCTTGAGTTTAAGAAACTTGATTTTCTAAAAGAATTAACTCCAGATCAACCTGGAACCTCTCCCGAAAATAAGGAGCATTACTTAAAATATGTTTACATGGGAACTTCCTGAACACAAACCTATAAAAGCTTGAATCTAAATCGAAACGCTTTCGTAAACTGTTGCGTAAAAATCTTTCATGTGTACAGGTTTGGCTATGCTTTACTGTAAAACATAATTAAAGGATAAATACCGCTTTGATTCTGTTTACAGAATATTATATTACTTTTACATTCATGTACTTTATCGAATTCATGGTCGTCAGCGGTTTTAATAAAAAAGTAACAGAACTTAATCTTTTAAATGGCTTAGATTAGCTTTTCAGTAAAAACTATCACTTATTAGCAGCAGTATATTTATGAGCAATTAGTGAATTGTTAAATATCTAAAATTGATGTGTTTTAACAGCTATGTATAAAATTAAATCCCGTTTGTTCTACATCAAGTTGTATAGAAAATATTGATTACTGTAGACAAAATACGTCAAATTTAAATGAAACGGATTTATTACTTTGATTTTGAACTATTTCCACAAAATTGAAATTATATGCAACAAAATTGACTGCAAATATTAATAACATTAGGATATTTATCAAATGGTTATTTGTGTATTAAAAGTGCCACACTGCTGCTCGATATTGCAAATTGAAGCGCAACGCGTAGCAGAGCACTCAAATTACGCACAAATTTTTCTACAACCGAATTACTGTTACAAAATTTTAAATACTTAACTTTATTTAATAATGTTTAGCTATTATAAACTAGTAATAAATCAATTGTTCATTTGTTATCATGGAACTATACGTCACAAAAGAGTAAAACCGTACTTTTCATAGTGATTGTAGAAAAATATAATTTACGTTTAAAAAAACTGCGAATTAGGTTTTATTTACAATAGCGGAATTATTGTTTATAAATTTTATATAAAATTTTAACATCTGGTTAAAGTGGCTTAACATATTTGTAGAGCAACTTTAAAAGTGAAAGTTATTAAAAAACAAATTTCTTTTTCAATAATACAAATGTACTAAAAATTCTATATATCTATTAAGCAAAAACTGGTTTTCATTTTAAGACGATTAGAAGTTTCAAGGAAGAAAATTAAACCGCTTATTGTAAATAGTAATTGCCAATTCAATGCATTTACAGGTATTTAACAGTCAGATGGCTTGTGTGGAATTGTGTGCGCCTTTCTATTGCTAGAGACTTACAGTCGGCAACTCACTCATTGTTAGATACAATAGATCAAGTTAGGGGTAGGGGCGGATTGAAAACTAATTAAAATTATTTCTAAAACTAATTCAGGCATATGGTTTATAGGTAGTTTATTTTTCGTCCATATGGAGTTGTATTTACTGTTAACAGGATGCTCCTTAATTTGGCGTAAGGATCTGAGACACATCTGCTCCATAATTGTTTCACGGTGACGCGGTATCATTGTGTAAAGATAGGGTAAAAATATAAATTTATATTTAATAACCCAGAATGCGAGGTGGCATTCAAATGTTCCTGGACTGTTGCGATAAAAATTTCAAACTTGTCTCTATGCTACACTATTGCCGTTACCTTCAAAGTACTCTCTCATCCTAAGTATATACCGATTATAGCGTTTTTCCCAAGGCCCAAAGAATTTCTAGAAGCTGTTTCTGTGAATAAGTCAAGCATTGTTTGCGATTCTGCTTGAATCTTTTCAATTGTATAAAATCACCAGCCTTTCAACTACAGTTCCATTCTCGAGAAGAAGTGGAAGCCGAACCGTTCCAAACTAGGCGAAAAGGGTGTATGGAGAACAACAGTAATCAAATTTTTGGAAAGCACTGTGCTATCGCGTATTGTAATGCAATGCAAAAACTTTGTGATTTCAGATTTCAGAACTTTTCCGTCTGATATCCTCGTAAAGCCGACTCAAAACTTAGAATTAACTGCTACACCCGCTGGCACGAATTCTAGGTGCACAATGCCCTTGTTGTCAAAAGGCAAAATAACGAGCATGCTCATGACATTGTTCTTCACTTGCTTGCATTTCTTCAGTCTTGGCTGCTACTGACTCGACCGTTGCTTGGTTTCTGGGTCATATCCATAAATCAAACTTTCATCACCTGTTATGATTCTAAACAAAAAGTTGGTATCTTTCGAGGCAAATAATTTCAGCTCAGTACACAAATCAATTCGTTGCTGCTTTCGATCAATTGTTAAGAGTTTTTGAACAAATTTTGCGACAATGCGGTCCATCCCTAGCTTCTCGCTCAAAATGCGCTGGTACGTTCCATAGGCTAATCTAAATTTAGCGGAAATGTCCTCAATAGTTTAACGACGGTCATAAAGGACGCAGTATTGCTTTACTGCGGTGTTTCTGGCGTGGTGGACGTCTAAGGTCTTCCTGATCGCTCGTTATATCCAAGTTGCATTCTACCCGAGATGTCTTTCAAAACTTGCGGTCGGCTTAACAGACGTCACCAAACACTTCCTGAATCATTAATACGTTTTAGTGGTAAATTTTCTAGTTTAAAACAAAACTTAATGCACAGGTGTTGCTCTAATCTTGTATCCAACGTAAAATTCGCAAATCGATACAATTAACACTTTATGCAAATCGTCGCACAGCAGCTGGTACACAACTGTAGAAGTTTAAACTTCTCACATATATTTATAACATATGTCGCTACTGCCTACTATTGGCGCGCAACCGTACTATTGCACATTTACGTTATACAGGAGTAGTTCGGGAACATTCTGCTGAACTTTGTAACATTAAGTTAAGCTTAACAAAATAGACGATTGACAATTCTTAAAAAGAAATACTTCTTCAGTGTTTAATAATTTTTCTTTCGGCTACATTAAAATTTTCACCTTAACCTCTTTTCTGCGCGATGATGCCACGTCGTGGCTAACATGTTGCAATAAATAATAAATTACAAATAAGCAATTGTGGGTGAGATTTCTTTCAATTAGATATATGAGCTTATATGTACTCGTATGTTATATTTTATCAATTACACATATCAAAAATGTTAAATTAATATCGGTCAATATATCCTATTCTTTAAGTAGGGTAAATCAATTTTAAAATAACAACCTGTTTTGTTGTAAACTTTGATAACACGTCACTTATGCTAATCCAATTTTATACCCTTTAGTAAAAAATGATATGTCTAAGATGATAACTAATATAACATTGTATATCTATGAATTAGAATGTTATTCTAAAAGCCTTACAATGAAATTACTTACAATAGATTAGAAATTACAACCAAGAAATATGCGCGTCATTGAATTTGTTAGAAATAATTATTAATTGCAAGATTGAAAAGAAACTGATTATTAGCGAATAATATTCAATACTAGTAACGCTAAAGCCGAAAGTGAATTTTATATATAAAAACGGCACAGTAGTAAATGACTGGATTTCGCCTTTAAATTTATGTCTACTATTACAGCTCTTATTTTTCCTGTTGTTCTCTGTTGTACAATTTATGAGCACAACGACTGTCAGTTTGACGTGCTAATATCAAACATTTATGATTATTATATTTTATGGTATCTTATTACGTAATATATTTTGTGTTGATTTTACGGCCTTAGTTTAATAGACCTTTAGATAATTTAGTACATGCAACAGATCATACTTGGTAACTAATGTAAGGCTGTTATATTAAATATACCAGTGTAAGTGCTTAATTTCAGATATTGTGACTATACTAAATTCATGTAAAATTAAAACGCCGTAATTGAAAATACACAGCGCTTTTACTAATCATACAGTGTTTCATATTAAATGAACTAATATGTGAAATTAAATTTCTCTCTGCTTTAAACTTTTGAACAGATTAATTATTTCATTATCGAGAAGACTACGGCCTTCAAATTGTTATAGCTACTGAAGCAAATTATACATTTAGAGAAAATAGGAAAGGTGATGGTCATATTAAAGTGCTGTATTACGTCTACGTTAAATGTGCAGTAGATTCTAAAGTAATTCAAGTCCACGACATTCTTACAAAGAACTTTACATAGAAACAGGAATTTTAGTTTTTTGAACTTAATTTAATTGTTCTATAATATAACGAGGATAGTTCAATAAGTCATGTAAAAATGAAGCAACCAGTTACTTTTTCGGAATCAAAATAGTTTATTTTTCAACATAGTTCCTCACCAACTCAACACACTTATTACAACTATGTCAGGCTATTTAATACCTTCAATAAAGAAATATTTATCAAATTTTGCAAAATACGCGTCCACTTCGAAGAGAATTGCTTCATTAAATAACGTTTTCTTACCAACAAGCCAAGTTTACATGTTTGGGAACGCGAAATGGTTATATGAAGCAAACTAAAGTGAATACGTCGCACCTGAAAGCAATTAAAAACGGAATTCGTGTATTTTTGACAAATGTGTCCGATTTCCTATGATTTTTTCATTCACCTGCGCCAGCAACGATGATTAACATTCTTCAATAACTGTACTATTTTTTTGGATATATTTAATGAAAAGTATTCTGCAAGATTCCAAAAATGGCACCATGTTATGTTTCCCTCTTGAATACATTTGAGCCAGCTTTCACCTGTTTTCTCGATTGATTTTTAGTTTCCAGAGTATGGTGATACACTCAAGTCTAGCTAACAGCAATAAATCGACGCAAGCACTTTTAAACATTTCTAAATGATACTTCGTTTTTGTTCTGCTATTAACAAACACAGCACCGATCCTGCAGAAAAACGTTTCATATCAAAATCATAGTGTAAAATCGAAACCACTATACCAGTCGAAAAGCTTGAAGCGTCCATAACCTTATGCACCTTTACTCCACGATATGTCAACACAATATCTTGCACTTTTGTTATCATTTCTAGTGTATGGGTATCTATCTACCAGACTGCGAAACCTTGCGAAATCTCGTACGATTACAACCAAACCATTAAACCACTTATTGATAGATGAGGGTTTGTATAATATGCATCAAGCTTTCAACTTATTTCTGTTATTGTTTTTCTACACAGAAAAGGATATTGAATGAGAACACGAATACCACCGCTTTCCCTGCTAGTGAAACTAGTACAAGTTATTTACTGTAAGACGCTGTCAACACAAACTCATCAGTAGATGATTTTAAAAATTTGGAGGAATAAGTTTCAACAAAATAGTATTGATGCTGTTTTAGTAGTCATCCGTTATACTTTTGCCTGACTTATTAGACTATCCCTGTAGGTTTTCTTATGCGTTTAAGTAGAAGCATAAAATAGAAAATAGCATCTTCAAATTGATTGTAATTGGGGTATCTATACATTCCATCAAGACACATAATATAATCTCAAAGATAGCTAAACTACCCACAAAAAGTTTTTCATTAGATCTTATAAACTAAAGTCAGATTCTACTAAATTTACTACAAACTAGTTAAAAGACGCGGGCCTTTCACTAACGAACACGAATTTATGGTTCCTCGATCACAAATCTTAACAGAAACATTAACGAAAATAGATAAACTGATTTACATGTTATACGTTTAAAACAACATTAACAATGAATTTTTATGAGGCTTCGCATTTAGTGACACGCATATACTCAGTAACCTTGTATTATAGTTCAGGCATATCGCGATATGCTTAGAATTAAGTTATTGAGATCGTCTTGACGTAGAATGTTCAATTTATCGATATTCGTGTTTACCATTTATTTATTCTCTTACCATTTTTCGTAGATCCTCAGTATCATTCGTATAGTCAGCTTCTTTGGAAGTTAATTTATAACGCCTCCGCTATTAACTCTAATACCTTCACCCTTATTTACTTTTGGACGGAATTATTCACGTTAGATAACGTATACCCCATAGTATTGACATTGATGAAATACTACATTACCAATATTGAACGACCTTAAAAATTCTGTGACCACATTCGCGACGTGACTTAGCAGATGCCCGTCCAGGATGGATCAACCAAGGCTGCTGCACTGGTAGGCAAAAACAGGAGTTCGTTTTAAATAATGTCAGAATTTGCGCTAGAGTAGGTCTGATACGCTATTAGTACGGTGGCTGCTGCGAAAATCGGTATTTAAAAATTAATTTCTGCATGATTTACTGACCCTAAATTATGTACAGAGCGTTCCATTTTTGACGAAATTGAAGGGTCAATTGGAACGTCACTGGTATAAAAGGTTTTTGAATATCTCGATAGAGACGGAAGATACAGGGCAATTTATACAATTTATCAATCTCAATGGTGTGTCAGGACTCGGTTATTCTAAAATATATTTATACATATGGGGTAAAGTGATTTTAATAACAAATGTTACATGGAATTCATTCGCGTAGATCAATTTTTTTATATTGTTAATACATTTAGAGATATAACACAAACTCGCGTTTTTTTTAATTGTAACACACTATATGTTTTTACTTATTTGTGTTCTAAGTAAGATTTCCTTCAAATTATATACTGGGTGTCCACCTAATACGCGTAAGTCCAATATCTACGTTAATAAATGAGATAACTTGAATTTTTTAGTGTACAGTGCTCTCTAATTCCTTAAAATGCACAAACTGAAAATAGCTTGACATATACAGGGTATTCAGTTGCCTGTAGGCAGAGGGTAACTTCCTTTTATTAAATGGCAAGCTATGTTTTTTATAACTTTATTGAATTTTACATGAAAAACTGAGAGTATATTAAGTATAAAACTAGCATGCAAATAATGACAGTTTTGTAGATATTTCGAGAAAAACAATTTTTTCGCTATTTCCGTCACTGCTAATCTGAAAAATATTTACGTTATGTGAATATTTAAAAAAACAATGTTTTGAGTAATTGAAAACTAATAATGGTTCTTTTGATCTGCGTATCAAAAAGTGTAATAATACATACAGGGGATGAAAAATTTTTTAGCAAACCTGGGAAACGAAAATTCAAAAAATCTCCACTATTTCAAATGGAATACCCTATATATTGTTGGCCCATATCATGCACTACTAAGTCCTCTACAAGTTTAGTATACCTTTCCCCTATACCTAAGTTTTGACATTTTAGAGAAAAGCCAATTTTTGGAAAAATGTTACTTTTTGTCATGGTTGTTAGCATAGCAGGCGCCTATCATAAAAGTTAAAATATTTTGATAGACAACAATTGTTTATTTAAAGTGATTGTTATAATAAATCATGAATTATTCTAAAGAAGAGTTAGTACTAGTACATTTGGTGTATGCTGGAGGAGAAGCTCATGCTAATTGTTTGCTAGCAACTCGTATTTACATGGGGAATAATCCAGATCTGCAACGATATCCTTGAACAAATTGTTTTGAAAAAATTAAAGAGAGTTTTGAAAACACTACCAAGACACATGAATGTAGCAATGAAAAAGTCGAATACATATTTTGGGTTCAGTTGTAGGAAACCCAAATGGTAGTATAAGAGAAATTAGTAAAGAGATAGAAAGTTCGCAGAGCCTAGTAAATAAAGTTCTAAAAAACCATAAATTTCACCCTTACCATATCGGATACCATCAGACACTGTCAAATGAAGAATTTTTAAATCGTCTACAATTTTGTAATTCGCGAAGATCCAAATTTCTTTCTAATGTTTTGTTTACCGATGAATCCTCGTTTTCAAATTCCAGTAGAGGCAATAGGCACAATTTCCACTATTATTCTGATCATAGTCCAAGGTTACTGAGAGAACAGGGTCATCAACATAGGTATAAAGTTAATGCGTGGGGAATGCATAGTAGCACCTTATCTTTTCGAAGCTAATTTAAATGGAGATGTGTATTTAAATTTTTTGCAAAATGGATTGCTTAACCTTCAAAGACATATTCCTCCTGATTCTTTGAACAGGCAATGGTTTCAACACGATGGTGCCCCTCCGCATTCTACATTACTGGCAATACTGTTTATAAATATTTCAACTATTTCCACTCATAATAAACTTTATTATAGGTAAGACAACAATTGAATGGGATGTATCCAAACAAATGGATAGGTAAGGGTAGTCATGTTCCATGGCTGGCACGGTCACCGGATTTGTTATGCCTCGACTATTTTTTTGGGGTTACATTAAACATAAAGTATACATAGTGACACCAATAGGTGTCAAAAATTTCAATATGAGAATTAGAAATGCTTTCGGTACCATTACTCCAGAAATGTTAAGAAATGCTCCTCCAAATTTTAATCGAAGAATTGACCTGTGTATAGACCGACATGGTAGACATTTTGAACGCTTATTATAATATTTCCAATATTTGGATTTATACAATTGACGTTAAAATATTTGTTGAACTATTTCATTACTACTTCCATGTGTCCTGGTAGTTTTTCCACAATTAGCGTTTGCCGTTCTTTCAAATCCCTCTTTAACCTTGTTAGAATAATCAGTCCAGTGATATCGTTGCATAATAATAATAATAAATTGCACAATAGAAATTGTTTTTTCTCTAAAACGTCACAACTTACATATAGGGAAAGATATAATAAACTTGTGCAGGCCTTAGTAGTCCATGATATGGGCCAATAATATACAGGGCTTTCCGTTTGAAATAGTGGAGTTTTTTTCAATAAAGTGATAAAATCGTAGCTTACCATTTAATAAAAGGAACTTACTCTCTACCCATGGACAACTGTATATGTCAACCTATTTTCAGTTTGTGCATTTTAAGAAATTAGGAAACAGTGTACAAAAAAATTCAAGTTATCTCATTTATTAATGAACATATTGGATTTCCGCGTATTAGGTGGACACCCCGTGTAACACCTAATATTGTGAATGAAGTACAATAAAGAGGAAAGCAAAAGCAACATTTTGTCCTGGTATTTTTCAACATAACACAAACTTGCATCTTTTAAAATGGAACATCCTATATATTTTTACATATTTGAATTCGACGTTAAATTCTCTTTAAAATTATATATTGCACGTAAAATTTTGAACAGTAAGGGAAATAGCCAGCAATGTTGTATGTTCCATAGTAATTTGTTATTGCTTATGAAAAAAGCTTGCAATGAACTATCAAGATTGTGAAGAAAGAGAACAAAAAAGTACAAACAAGCAAAGCAAAAAATATTATAATACATAGAAAATAAATTTTGTGTAATGAAAATTGTTCGATTGGTTGTCCCTTTCTCTAATGCACACTCTGCATCTTTTCGAACAGCCCTGATTGAAGTTAATAAATTTATAGGACGACTATTTGAAAAATCTTCTGCGGCAGCAGTACACAGTTCTGTATTAGCAATATGTTTACATAAAATTTTAGAATAAGTTTAACTAAACGTAATGCGTTAATAGTATCTATATCTTCATTTTTCTTATTATATTTTTTACTGCAAGGAATGCCAAAGAACCGTAATTGATGCAACTTTGTTTTATTCTTGCAAAAATAGTTTTATTCGACTCTTGACTTTCAGGAAACTTTAAGAATTAAACTGATTATTTAAATTTATCTAAAAAAGGATTCATTACATAAATACCTATTCAAGTAAAGGTTTTATACTATATCGGCATTTTCTCCACACTCATGATAATCTTTATCATATTACATTTTTCATAATTTTCATATATTATTATAATTAATTTGATTAACTTGGATTTAATAATATCACTGTTTATAAACTAAATTATATCGTTTATTATACCAACTAATAGCAAGGTAGCGCTATTTCATTTATTGCTTGTAGCACTCTTTGGTTACAATTTACAAGTATATTATCCATGCTCGCGACGTCACTGAATCTCAATAAAAAATAGAATACAGCTTTTGATTTCCTATTTATTGTATTTCATTCATAATATTAATTGCTACGTATAATTTTAAAGGGAACTTCGCGTAGAATTCAAATATGTAAACATATATAGGGCGTTCTATTTAAAAAAATGCAAATTGGTGTTATATCTCTAAATGTATCCACAATACTTAAAATTGATCTACGCGAATGAATATTACGTAAAGTTTGCTATTAAAATCATTTTACTCCACATCTGTACATTTTAAAATGATTGAGCCCTGTCACAGGATAGAAATTGGCAAATTTTATAGATCGCCCTTATCTTCTGTTTCGATCGAAATATTAAAAAATGTTTTATACCAATGACGTTTCCTCGAAAAAGTAGCAAAGGGGTGTACAATGACTTTTTTTCTATCGCTTCCCCTTTTCAAGGTATCCTGCATTGACGACGAAAATGGAACGCTCTGTAGAAATCAGGTGTAGGGTTTCGAAGTATTATCCAAGTGATGTTCACAGCTAAAGCAGTTTTGAATATTATGCCATAATTCCAGTTTAGTCAAGCCCTATAATAAGTATTTGCCATTGTTTTAAATGTACTTATATTCCAGTACTAGACAACGTTGACTTTTCTCTATCACCTATGTTCCTGTTAACGTAAGAACACACTTTTCAATTTGTTGTGGAAATGTTGGCCCCGGTCCTTAGTGGCAGCCGGTAATGTTTTGAATAACTTGTTTTCTTTTCAGCTTAAGGTTGTGGTATTTTTGGGGTGCCCAGATAGGTTACTTATAAGCTGTATACCAACGCTCAAGGTGGACCAACTGAATTGGTACAATCTGAAAGTCTGCCGCGCGGGATTACGTAACAATATACCAGTCGCATGATTCTGAGGATGACTTATTTAGCGTCAGTGATCGAGCAGGGATTAGTATAACTTGTTTGATAGGGCAGCTTTCTTTTGAAGTGTACTGAATGGCAATTATGAATTGATACATTTATTGCACCTATAACTACATAAACTTCACCTAGAACTCTAAGACTCTGAGGATTAAAAGGTGGCCAAATTGTTGACCAGTTCAAGTCCTAGAAAATAATTAAGCCTTCTAGTGAGTACTGGGACCAGTAGGTATGTCGAATACCTACACCGATGCATCCAGATAATTCAATTTCTGCTGTGGGAACCTGCATGTGCTCCATAATTGTAGTTAATTGAAGATCTACAAACTACAAACAAATATATAGCCTACTTGATCCTGTATTGATCAATGCCAAAAATTACTAGCCTAATACCTGCTGTTTTAAATACAAGCATCCGTCCGATGGTGTTATAAGATCTATATTAGTAACAAACCGCGTACGGCTACCTCTTCTGTTGGTCCAGTACTAATTATAGTCTTCACTTTATGCTGCCTATAGTTGTTATTTTTCATGTTTTAATAACTATTGACACGTTTTTGCTCTGTTAGATCACGGTGAGCTATTCTTGTCATTTATGGATGAAATTCCTGTACATAGAATACTGTTCGGGTAACTTAGATCAGAGCCTTGATGTTGCTGTCGCCTGTGCTAATTTCTGAGACTCGCTACGAGCTTTACCTTCGATCTCAAATGCATTCCTATTTCTTAAAATGGTAAATTTTATTCAATAATAGCTCAGGTTGTCTTAACTAGTGGTTTATCCAGTATAACCACAAAAATTGTTTAATTATTTAATTTAATTTGTCTATTGCTGATATATGCTAAGCTTTTCCGCATATTCAATATATTTAGGAATTATCAGATAGATATGATAAGATAAGCCATTAGGTCACAAATAAGATTGGTTACAGGGTGTTCAATTTTCGTCACTTTAGTGGTATCTCCGTTATTAGCATTGGTAGGAGTGTGCGGTTTTCGCGACACTATGCTACTTTTTCGTTAAAGGTAAAAACCAGTTAATGCAATCTTTATGGGCCCCTTCGTCTTTGAGTTACAGGCTAATTTCGAAAATTTTCAATTTTCCGAGAACCCCCATATTTCAGTTAATATAAAATTTATTGAAGAAGTAAAAGTGCTATATGTAATTCATTGATGATATTTGTTGTCGTAGTTAATAATATTTTTGAGATATTAATCTCAGTTGCACATTTTCAAATAGAATACCTTGTATATTTGTAACCGCTTCAACTTGGCTTTTCAAAAATATATAATAGTATGTACTTATTTTTAAAATTGACTGAATAAACGACAATTTGCTTTAATTAAATACTATTTGTCATGGTATGCCATGAATGGCGTTGATGAAACAAAAGAAAATTATATCCATACTACTCGTTTAGTTTAATTTACGTTTAAAAAGAAAGATTTATCAAATAATTATAATAGTTGCCCAAATTGATGACCATTTTCATTTACGCAACATTCTCAAATTTTAGTTATTCGTCGTAGGGCATTTAACAATATCACTGATTCTCTTCGTAAATTTTCAAATGCGACCGTAATGGATTCACCTAGATCTTGTGCATTATAATGGTGCCTGATATAAACTTTATTTTGTAGGTAACCCCACAAAAAGAAATCAAGCATGGAAAGATTGGGTGATTTCGGTGGCCATCTAATAGCTCCATTGGTTCCTACCCATTTATGTGGAAAATTATTTTCCAAAAAAATGCGTATTATATGGGTATTATCGACAGGTGCGCCATCGTGCTGGAAACAGAAGCTTTTAAATTGATCCAAGAGAACATTATCTAGTAGTTTAGGTACAACTTTTTGCAAGATATCCAGATAGCTGAAAGACGCCGTTCATAAATTCTATAGGTTAGTTGTGGGTCTAAATAAAACATACGAAGGCAAACTTTTCCTGCTGCTCACGCTCAAGGATAAGGTTTAGTATTGTTTCTGTTGAAAATACCAGCACTTGGAAAATATGCCTCATATGTTCATAATACTAATCAAACTTAATTGATATTCGTTTGAATTTGCTTTAAATAGCAGTTGCAGAAAGTTAGACGACGTTCAGCGTCTCTAGAATGTAAATGCTGGACGATTTAACTTTATAGAGTTTCAATTTACATTTTTGTAATATAGTTGATGCTCTACTCTTGTTCACTCCAACTTCTGCTTCAATATTCCTACATAATGTTGAAGGAGTTTACTTTATGCAGGCTAAAACATCCACCTCATCGGTCTCTCCATTTTCCATATTTCCTTATTGTAGGATTCTGCCCTTGGCCGCTTAAATCCTCCATAATTAATTAAATTATTTTCAAGTACAGAAAACCTATCAGGAGAAGGCTGTCTTCTCTCTGGATATCTAAAATAAGCATAAGTATAGTCAATGATAATAATGATTTAAAGAAGGTAATACCTATTAAAATACAATTCTGCGGCCTCTTGAGAATTTTCATTCGACTGTTGCAACAAACTAACATATTATGCTTTTCAAAGTTCTGATAAACTTGCATTTCAGTCATTTTTTTTATATAAAACGCAAATCACAACCGTAGAACATCATAGAAAATATCAAATAATGTAATTAATTTTGACAAGTGATCGAACTATTAAATAAAGAATTTAATTGGAGAAAATTGTCATTTATTTCAATTTTAAAAATAAGTACATACTCATATATTTTGAAAAACTAAAAATAAGCCAAATATCATCATTGAATTACACGTAAAAAACTACATTAAGAGCACTTTTTACTTCTTCTATAAATTTTACATTAACTGAAATGCGGGGGTTCTCAGAAAATTAAATATTTCCAAAATTAGTTTATAACTCAAAAACAAAGAGGGCCATGAAAATTCTATTAACGGCATTTTATTTTTCACGAAAAAGTAAAAAAGTATTGCTAAAACCGCATACTCCTATCTTTGTTAATAACGGAGATACCACATCAAAGGGTCGAGAATTGGACCTTCTGTTTTTAAAAGTAATTTAAGTTCAAATTTAACTTCCTATTAACAGATTTTATGCTAACTGCGCTAAGTCCTGCCAATTTAATTAAATAGTAATAGATAGATGAATAGACTTGGACGATATACAACAAGAAATAAGAGATTTAAAATAACTCTCTATATGTGGTGCCAGGAGTGAATTATTTATTTAGTTTAGGGTTTATTTTAATTTTTTTCATTTTAGTGATGGTGGCTACTTACTACTTAAGATATTTACTTGATTGGTAATGCAAATATTTCGAAATTAATTCCTGTTTGTATTAACTTCAAGATTCAAAACTGCGAGAAAAAAACATTTTCGCCTTCCTAGGAACATCTCGTGTTTCTGCTGCGAAGAATTGATTTACTGCCGGAGGAGCGTCAAACACATTGGTTTGATGCCGCATATCTTCCACCTTGTCTCATTGCGATCAAATCGATAAGAGTATTGAAACGGTGACGTCGAATATACCCTTTATACTCTGGCAGCACATTTTAATATATCCCTTTTAGCCAATTATTCTTGCTGTACAGCTGTCAGCTCATCCCTGGTATTTCCTTTCGCGCCTCAAGTTTTGCCTCGAATTTCTTCTTTTAATTTGTATATGCAACGATTGAATAGAAAATAATTTTTGAATTCTTCAATAAATTTTTTCCAATCGTTTTAGTACATGTGATTATTGCGGTAGCAGACAAGCAGTTTCTGTTAGAAACTCCGATGATGTGCCTTTCAATTTTATATCTTCACACTCGGCAGCTTTATAGCGCTTCTAGATATTCTGAAAATGCAACAGAATTAGCAGTTCTATCAAATCGTTTGTTGAATTTCCTGATATAATCACACATTTGCTCATGTCTACTTAGATGCAGAATCACTGGAGGGGCTTCGCTCTTATGTTCGTCAACATTATCTTTACTGGTGTCGGTCATGCTGTTTAGGGATTTGAATAGATTTTATAACAATGCCTGAACTGTAGTTACAGTATATCAGTATATAACGTTGTTTTGATTCTTCTCTTGAAATTCTTACTCGATATGTTAACTGTTAATGCGCATACCAATAACCCTACAACTTTCACGTTTATTTGCCCTTCGACCGCGCTATTCAGGTCAGTTGAGGTATAAGCTACTATTGCTGACATTAATTAATTAATTAAAGGAGCAACATGTGTGTAAAAAGATGCGACTGCTTTATGGTTTTGTCTTATAGTAGTATTCTGTTTAGTGAATGTTTAATCTTAATCATTATATGTAGTTGTCAAAATAAGTAGCTTTATAGATGGCTTGTTTAAGAATACTAAATTTTAAGTTTAACTAGTTGATAATGCGTACCGTACCATTTCTAAAGCATAATACAGTTTAACAAGGTTACACAGATTCTTATAGACTTTGAACAATTAAATGCCATATCACGCGAGGATATCAGTGTATCTCTGCCAGCAGCGCTGCTGGCATCTTATACATCTACCAATAAAGATGTCACCCAAGATTTCAAATTTCTAGCAGTATTGTCATGGACTTTGACTCGCTATAATTATAATTTTCGTTTGTAAACGGCGTTTAAATACAAAAAAAACGAAGAAGAAGACGATTGTGAATTCATCCTTTTATTATGGACCGAAACACATCTGATAGTTCTTACTTAACAGAGAAACTACAAAGCATAGTCGGCGGCGTTCGCACCAGCGGAACTACCAGGCTACTCGATATGCTGGGTGTGATATGCAGCATTTGTTTCTAGGCTCCTATTTTAGCAGCGATGGTGGCAGAGATCCACTGGCAACCTAGTGTAATGCGGCCCTTACACTCAAAATTCTTAGGACGAACCCTAAATGCTAATTTAGTAAACATGTGATGTAGACATATTTTAATGAGTTATTGCTAATAAAATTCTTAATAATGGGAGAATAGTACTTTAGTAATTTAAATTGTCATTAAAGCGGCTTGCAGCAATAATATTTTTGATAATTTATAATTTTCAAAATTGGAATAAGGACAACAGCATGCAGGAAAGGCGCATTCTGTTGACTAAGCATGCGTTTAAGAAGATATTGATGTGATAATCTATTAAGCTAAAATTTATGTATTCATTAATCGTCTTTCATAATGTTTATGAATAAGTATGTTCTGGCAATTGATCACTGTAGATTTTATGACAGCATAAAATATAATTCCTATGAAAATTTCACATGTATATTATGTGAAGTTTTCATAAGTAGTAATATTACTGCTGATTATATACCTATGCCAAATTTGAGAAATCGAGAGGGTATTGTTCACCGTTGAGACAAATTCCATTAGCTTGCAATTTTTATGTATATTATTTCATTTTATAAAAGATTTCCCAAACAGACTGTAATTATTCGTCATTGTCTTTGGAAAGGAATCAGCTTCTGGTTTCTCTAGCCGAATGTTGTACACTTTCATTTGCTATATCAGTCAATCTGGCGATATGTTACCAACTCCTTATATACACAATGGGTTCCATTCGCCATATATTTAGGACATTTGAGCTCACATAATTTTTTATTTGTATATATTTTCGTTAAACAGCATTTGTTTTCCGTTTAAGTAAACTATTAACTTATTTACTCTAACAATCTATTTCAAATAAAATATAAATTTCAAGCTATTCTAACATATACTGTTATTAGTTCTGTTGTCCTTATATTGTAAATAATAAGAAAAATTTTGCATAAGTATTTAAAATATTAAATTGTAAAGAAAGTGGTTGTATTTGTCCTGCTAATTAAAGTATATCTGTATAAGAAAATTGTTTTAAGATCACTCAAAATTTGTGACGTTTAAAAAAGCGGTTACAAATTGCCGAGTGCCCTAGGATACCCGTTTGCTTTATTTAGGGCTAACTTTATTATAAATATAACGTTAGCTTTACTACTATACTATTGTAAATAAACTAAACGCAATTTTAAGGTAAATCATGTAATGTTTGTCACGGGCGCGTTAGGCGTTACGTCCAACAACAGTAGTGATAACCGCTAGTTCTTTGGAGTAGGGGTAGGTTCAAAGTGCAGTACATCAGCACCTTCCGCGCTCTATAGGAAGTCGCTGGAAACACGTACAATGAGTCGAGATACAGGAAGCCGCCATTGCTCCAGATAGGCCGCTCAAAGTATGGAACTATCCTCGGAACAGATACAAACAAACCCTGGCCTCTATTGAATTTGTCCCGGGGTTGCGTTTTGTTAAAGCCCCCAAATATTAATATTAATCTTGAACACGGTCTAAAGACCTTAATTAGTACATATCCCCTGAAATCCAAAGTATTATCAATTAACTTATACTACGTTCAAAAATAAAAGTCTAGTTGAGTTACGTAACATATCTATTACTAAAGAAATGGCTTATTTAGCATCCACACAAAATAAAAGGTTACAGATAACTTCGCCGCCCCTTGGGTATGGCCTTCTTCAAGAAATACGGGAGGAACTACTCAGACTGCTAAAGACAAAAATTAGGGTTAATATATATTTAGATACAGTCAACGCAAGTATGCGTCCACAATCTGAACAGAAGGTATGTAGTAATGGTTTTCCCTCGCACGGGAAGGTTTAAACTGGCCTCTACAAGGGGTTGACTGCCGGGACGTGGCTTAAATTGAATGCTCGCTGGGTTGAAATTTTGCTTACGCCTTTCACAGGTCAACAATAAGGAAGCAGGAGAACAAGATAAAAGGGGTACTTTAGTTCTATTCGTCAATTTACCGGGCGTCTATATTGCCCTAAACCATGGTCGTCAGTCGTGGTCTGTTTATGAATTCCTGTATCCGCAGAAGAACGTAGCATATCCAAAAGCAGCAACCAGGGTGGGAAAAACAGAAAGCAGGTCAATCCCCAAAGATAGGTTATTCCATGTCTTGGGTGGTCTTCCGCCATACTGCACTATTGAGAATCCCTAAGCTCACACATCCGAACGCTTCAAACAAAGAACCAACACGCACGACCGATTCTTACACAATCCGCCGTACGTGAAAAATTACATTTAATTGTCACTCTATATATTAATTATAAAATTTCCAATCGACGCGGATGTAGAAAACGCATCTCTCGTGTTTTTGTCGGACAGGAAACTTATTATTTATTTTTTGTTGTTCTAGTAACAACGCAGTTTCGGAAAACAGACTGCGGAAAGTTTAAAAAAATATATCTTGTTCATTAGGCATAGAACGCCAACAAAATGGGCAAGTAACGGTGCTCAACTTTAATAGATATGCTCAGATGGACGTATAAATAAAATGCACTGTCAGACAGAATGTTCGCTACGGTACCGATAGCGCACATACGCAACACGGGTTTCTAATGAAAAGAAAGCAATATTCTAGAAATTAATATATTACAAAAAGAACAGACTTACAAAAATGTTAATATTTATGCAAAAATATGATCGAAATATAATATTATTGTCATTAGACACTGAGTCTACATATTATTTTGTGTTGTGATGTTCTTCAGAGTACTTTCCAACGCACAAACTAGGTTTTTCAGCACAATATAAGCAGTGACATGTAGTTAATCTTTTAGTTTTTTTAAAGACCATACTCTGCACATTTTTCGTAGGGTTTTTCCTTGTAGGTTTTTTCTTCAATTTTTGTTATGATGAGTTGATGGGATTTATTTGCAGATCATTTTTTTTCATGATGCTTCGGGTAACAGTTTCCCCAAAATCGCTAAACGATAATCGCTAAATGTCATTTTTCTGCTTGAATATTTATTATATAGATAAAACGAGTTATAAAGCAACATCTACCATGCATGTATACCGATTTTCTTATACCAGCGAAGAGTTTTGCGCCCACACGGATAATAAGAGATCCTTTGATCAAATGGATCAATTCCACTCATGTATTTATTACATTCGGGTACAGGAGGTAGCGTTTCTTTTGTCTTGCCTTATCTGTTTGTTGCCTGTACTAATTCATTAGAGAATTTTGTAGATAATTAAATAACTTCCCGTCTTATCATTCCACTTCCCTGTCATTGCGCCATCTCAATATTCAGCCTTCGTTTCGCATATTTTTGGTTTTCCTTGTATTACAGTTTTAAGAAAATATGTTCCTTGTTTGAGAAACTTCTTTGCCAGTGAAAAATTATGATAAAAATTATCTATGAAAAGTGCATGCAGATTTTTATTCATGAGATGAAGGACAACCTTTTCTACATACCCTTGTCCAGCTAATGTATCAAATTGTCCTGTATATATAGCTGTCTTTAGCATAAGACCATCAGGTTCCGTCGGCATATAAATATTTGAAACCATACTTGTGGCGCTTATTTTTTATATATTGACGGAACACAAGGCACCATAGCATCATCGATTCATCCAGCGATAGATTTCTATTAGGATAATACACTTCTTCCATATTTTTGTAAAAGTAGTCAAGAACAGGTCGTACTTAGTAGAGTCGATCATTTTCGTTTGTTTGGCTGTGCATACAATGTAAACAACGCAAAATCTACAGAAAGCAGTTTCTAGATATATAGTCGGAAAAACATTTTAACTCAAAAAGTCTAATAGTTTTCCAGTAGTCTTGTAGCATGCTGGATCTGATTGTACTTGTATGAAAGACTAGACCAATGAAAATCAATAATTCCTTAATGGTAAGAGGTCTCCATTCCGTTATTCGTGAATTGTATGATGTTGCTTTTGCTAGAAACACCTCCTCAGCATAAATATTAGATGCTTCTACTATCATATTTAAAAAGTGATCATCCAATAGCAGACGGAAAAGGCATATGGGCTAGCATCTGCTGGAAGAGGCACCAAAAGGTGACAAGTTTTTTGAAAATTGTAAACAAGTGAGACCTGTGGACGAAATCTGCCAATCAGAAGAATAAGTAGGTTGAGGTTGGTGTGCGGGAATAACGCTATTTTGTATCTCATCACCTTCTAGTAAAGAATAAATAAATTATAAAGCAATAAAAATGTTGCACAGAACGTACCTGCCTAAATTTTCGTCTTCGCGGGATTCTTTATCGCTAGGTACATAGGAGTCGCCCCTAACCTCAAAATTCTCCAAATCCTAATGAGAAGCTAATAATGTTTGTAAAATTTCCTCTTCTGTTGCTATTTGGGAAGCTATACGAATTAATTTAGGTCTTTTAGGTCCAAAAACGCTTGCTTCCTTACCTTCTACAAAACTCATATCTAACAGATAAATAAATAGTTAGATTTACAAACGATAATAGATATGTCAAACATAAAGCTTTAAAAATATGCGGAACAAATAAACATACACCACTAACCAGTGCTGAATGATTACTGTGTACGAGAACTATTTAAAACACACGACGCACAAGAGCGCCGGTCGCAAGCGATGATAGTCGACCGCCGGCGCACATGTGCGCCACTCGTAGCCAACGTGTTAAATAAATAATACTTCTTAAATTAAATAACCTAAGGTGGTAAAGGCACCTGGGAAGATATTAGAAGTTTACAATATTTCAATCACGGTCAAAACTGGCAATGCAAAATTTAATAGAAACCAGTAAACAGTAACGAATGGAGAACTATCAGGTACATTTAAAAACGAAAGTATATGATTGCTTGTACAGGGGAACAAATTTCGCTGCCTTGAAATCCAAGATAGTTTATAAAACGAAGTTCGCACTAAAAACTTCGTCCTTTTGCGCATTACGTTTTGTCTAATACTTTGCCGAGTGATTTTTGACCTCGTGTGAACTAAGCAGAACGAGTACATCTTTATTGTCAAGTGCTAATTGAAAGAACCTTCAATTCGCGAGTAAATGTTTACAAATCTACAGTAGAAATATCAGCACCACAATCGAAATAACATTTTAAATTGTACATATGAACTTAAAATAATAAAGGCTCCATTATGGGTGAAGATTCAAATATCAAATTGGACTCCTGGTGTAGCCAATTGTTGCCATACAGAAATCTCCCTTAATAGATTAAGTGAAACTAAACATTTATTTTACGCGAAGTGCATTTTAAATATAAAATCTTTTCAAATAAAGACAATTTTAACCATTGCATTCTTTATTCAAAAGTTGTATAACTTTAGGTTTAAAAATTGGTGTTAGTAAAGATAAAGTCTATTGTTAATATCTTCACCTTTATGCTATTCAAGGTTTGCATTTACGCTTGAATATTTACCTAAAATTATGTGTTTCAGTTTAAGATTTTTTTTTATAGATAATAATTGTATTTACTGATTTAAGACAATTAAAATCAAATCAAAACTCTAACTCGTTGTTATTGAAGCTAAACTGAGGTTCTCTTGCCCTTCGCTTGTAATTAAATGCCAATAACTGAATGTAATAAATTAAATTAAGGACAAATTAAATAAAACACTTACCAAATCCAAAATACACATGAGATAAAATGGCTGCAGTTTATTTTTCTAACGATTGATACAATTAGTGATTCTTGTCTGGAAACATTGATAAATAAATAGCCACATAAATATAAATTAATATATTTCGCAATTCCATCAAATAACGAACAATTTTAACTTATATTCCTTTCGTAATTCATATCATAATCAAAACGTTTAAAGAAATTTTGACTTTTTAAATTTAGACTAACTAAGCAATACTTATCCAAGTATTCCTTCACAAATGTATTGAATAATAACAGTAAATTAATGCAAGCAATTCCAGTGTAGTTACTTACGTTATTAAATTTTCACATATAAAATACATTTAAAAACTGTATGGTGTAAATTTTATAATGTTATTCTCACAACATTGGATTGAGGTAAACTCTGTAAAATCCTGAAAGCGGTCTCGTAAAATGTTTGAACAGTGCTTCTGTAAAATAGAGAAAATACAGCAGTACAACTTACCAAAAGTGTAACTGAATGAACAAATTCCCAACCAGAGATCATGACACAACATATATTTAAATTTATATAAAAATTTTATTAATAACTTTTATTTATCGGTACTAACTGCGAAATGAAATAATAACCGACTAATAACTCAACATTAACGAGGCATTCAATTGTATACCAACTTTAAATCAAAATAAATAAATTGATAAAAGCGAAATTCAAAATTTTGAAGACTCAACTGTGTAAACTTAGAAACCGAACAATAGGGAGAGCACACACCGTGCAAAGCTACCCATGAATATGTAATAGCACAAGGGGCTATTCGGGGACTAACGTAGGGGCGAGGAGGCAAGACCAGTAGCAGTTGTTGTTTTCATTACTAATGAAGCAATCAATTATGCCAATAAAAATGTTTACATTGGTTTATATTTAATGCAAAATATTCCAGAATATGGCTGTCAAAAGTGATAGGGTAGTCAACTACGATAAGGATCTCTCGTATAATGAACGGTGTAGAACTTTAATAACGGTATATACCTTTCTGGGGTATACCTAGAATGTTTCTAGAAATTTTTAATCACTTTTAAAACCACCCTGTATCGCCGTACCCTAAAATATCAATGAAATTAAAAAAGAAAAATCAGGATTATTATTATTAGGTTTTAAATTTATCAAACGGGATCATTGTGCATTCAGCGTTGTAGTTATATTGAAAATAATATTAATTAATTAAGAAGGAATCTGCATTACTTACGATTTCTAAAAATACAACTTAAGAACCCTAGGGTATATTCTAGAAAAAAGAACAAACCTTGTCATGTGCACTCTGAATTTTCTGAAAGGAGGTTCCAACCAATATAACGTAGTTTTTAAAATTTAAAGAAATCTGAACTTTGTAAGCTTTCATACTATAAAAATAGGTTTTTATTGATTACTGTTGTGTGCTGAAATTCATTAAATTTCATTCTTTAAAATTTAATAAGTGCATGTCACTTGGAAAAAGAAGACCTCCCGACAAGATGATAATTCGCTGCCCTTTAAAGGCAAAAGAAAATGAAGTTTGTTAGTTCAAATTATACAGTATTTCAGATGTGACTTTCTTTTTAGGACGTCATACAGACACTTCCATAGGCTTAAAATTAAGCTTAAAGAAGTTTTTTTTAGTAATGACGAGTCGACCATGGAAGCTTTCAAATATGACCAGAGGTGCTAAGGAAACATTTCTATAGGATATTGTAGATGTTTCTTTTAACTCTTAAAACACACGTATAAAAAAAAACAATGCAAGAGAAAGTATTGTTTGGATGTCGAAATTTTAGTGGAAATACACGTTTTGGGGTCCCCGAGTACGAAAGTCATGTTTTTGGAAAATGGTCTGTGTGTGTGTGCGTGCGTCCGTGCTTACGGGTGTGTGTGTGTTTGTGTGTGTGTCTCTCTCTCTCTCTCTCGCTCTCTCTCTCTGTGTGTGTGTGTGTGTGTGTGTGTGCGTGTGTGTGTGTATGTGTGTGTGTGTGTGTGTGTGTGTGTGTGTGTGTGTGTGTGTGTGTGTGCGCGCGCGCGTGAACAGGATATCTTGTAAACAAAAAATTGTTGTTAAACAAAATTTTATATTTAAGCTTAGATCCATCGTTGCATACGACTGCAACAATTTCATTATAATTCAATAACCGTAAGTGCCACTTTACTCTTGTCATTTTTTGGTTTTATGAGATTTTCTTAAAATCGGCTACAACTATTTTTTTAAAATCTTATATTTAAGTTTCTTATCATGTGCACATGAGATGTCAAGAATTAAGTTAAAACCTAATGACGGAAGTGACATTTTACTCTTGCCATTTTTTGGTTTTTCGAGATTTTCTCGAAATCGGATATAACAATTGTTTTTAAATTTTACATTTAAATTTTTATTTTCTGCCAATGGAATGTCAAGAATTTCGCTAAAGTCTAATGACCGGAAGTTCCAGTTAACCCTAGCCATTTTTTGATTTTTTGAGATTTTCTGAAATCCGCTAAAACGATGTTTTTACATTCTCTTTTTAAGTTTTTTATCTTCTGCTCATTAGACATCTAGAATTTAGTTAAAATCTAATCACGGGAAGTGCCACTTTATTCTTGCGATTTTGAAGTTTTTGCGATTTTCTCGAAAACGTTTTTAACATTTTTTTTGAAACTTGCTACGATTCTTATGTGAGCGAACTTAGAGCTTTTGCTTAAAATTCGTTGAATTGGGTTATCAAGAACAATCTCTAAAATTAAGCAGGGTATTGAGTGTCCAGTAACTTGGATGGGCGACCGTTACAATTACCGTTTCCAAACTAAACGCAAATAACAACTGAATCATTTGTGGACACTATTTCCATATCTATTTGCGTAAGAGAAAGTCGTGTGTTGTATCACACCAGATTTTTAATAGTGCAGTTGGAATATTTAAGTCAATGTAATTGACCATTCAAGTTAATCATCTACCTGAAGAAAATGTAACAGAAAACTGTTTAGAAATACCTACCTAGATTGCATTTACAAGGAATTATTTATTAGATTTATCCAGATAACACTAGTATTTTGCAATTAAAAAGCGAATTACAGTTCTTCTAATTTGAAATTACCCTATTTAAATGCACTTCTTAGTACGGTGCATAACTAACTATTTTTGTCAGTTATTAATAAGTACGTTGTTCAACATCAATTATGCGTAAATAGATCGAACTATTCCCGTACAATTGTGAAAAGCGTAGTGCACGTCCTATAACTTCTCAGACAGCAAAACTTTATAATTTGCAATTAGGTTACTATAATTTAACTTTTGGTTAAGAATGTCCCAGGTTTTGTAACTGCCGAGTTTGCTTGTTAAATTACGTTTAGGCAGCCTGGTTATAGAAACATTACAGTGGTGCGGTTATTCTCTGAATACTTGTTGATTATTATAACACTGCCCACATTTTAGGTTTTAGTTACGCTTAACTTTCCTTCTTAGTTACATTGTTGTGACTTGGTTTCGGAAGCAGTGCTTATGCAAGTTATTTTATAGTAAACCTTACATAATCTTGTATTAATGTCACTGTAACGATATGGTTAACAAATATTTCCAATAACGCATAAATAGTATAATATTACTGTAAACACGCGGATAAGTAATTTTACATTAACAGTAGTATTTCAGTGAACATTTGGTGATTATGTCGCTGCGTCTTGTGGTTATATATCAGGTGCTTACCAATGCTTATTTTTATTTCTCATCCAATTCTTGTTAGAAATGCATTTAATTGAAAAATGTTTAAATAGGGGCAAATAATTTTATCGACACATTCATTATGGAAAAAATTGTCACATTTAGAATAAAGTTAAACAATCTAAAATATAAATAAGTACCAGGTTTTGTGACCGATGGTGAACTTTTATATTCACCTTTGTCATACGTTTAAATGTCTGTTTTATCATATGCGATACATAAGAAAAAATAACACCTTTTTAAATATTATACAAGTTTCTTTTGCAAAACTGTGTGCAAAGCATATAAAAATAAAACTGTTACATTGCCCAATAAAAAAATTAGTTTACAATTCGGAAACGTGGTTATTTAAATTAATTAAGATAAGTTTATTATCCAAAGTTTAAATATTGGTGTAACGAATACCTACTCGCGACAGATCTGGACACATCTTTGATTTATTCAAAATTACAGTTAATTCTACTATATCTACAATTTACTAATTTATGATCTCCTGTTTCAGAAACATCTACATTTGTCTGCAGAAAATTTTAAATTTGAATTTAAAGTATATAAATTCTATTTAGAAGAACCTTCATTTTAGAAAAAAGGGAGTAAAGTAAAATTAATTTCAGAAGGCGAACTTAAATTTCAGAAGCATGAATACATTCATAAAGAGTAAGCAATTTTCAAATAGTAAAACAAGAAAAGTTGAAAAATAATTAATTAAATATCATTAATGCATTTCAAAACAAATACGTACCGTGTAGTACACTTTAACAAAAAATATTAACTATTATGTTTTCCAAAACAATTCATATGCTTCACTTTTAATGTAATAGTGCATACATATGTAAGCTCTCATAGCTTTATAAAAAGGTACTGCGCTTGTTCTTAAAACGTGCACCTAATTTTCGCTGATCAATTGTAAAATACTTGTAAGGATGGATAGCTGCAATTTTTCTCAAGACAGGGGTTCTAAGAATAATTGCTTTGATAAACCTTAGCTAGAGAATGCCAGAAGAATTCTAAAAATCTGCTACATCTTGAAAATATATCAAAATAGTTGAAATTTGGCAGCCAGGATATATTAATGAATTTTAGTTACATTGCACAACAAACAAAAATGATAAACCCAAATAAATAACAACAATGCGTATATTGAAAAATATAATAATCGTTGATTAAATTGGTATTATTGTATTAATATAATATATAATTATAGTTGGAATCTAGAATTTGATCTTAAATATCTTCTATGCAATAAGTAAAAGTTTAGCCAAATCTAGAGTAACAATAAATACAAGTTAAGCAAATGAATAAGTATACACTATCGTGTTCTAGTACTGTTGTTATGTCAACTCAAGTCTATAGTCCAATATAACCGATTGCTGTCTTGATTTAAACGATCAACAGGAACGTACCAATTTAATCAAATCAAATTGTCTTTATTAACAGAATGGCTCAATGCCTTACAATTTAAATGAGCCGTAAATCTAAAACTAATTTAATAATAATTTTTTTATACATGTAGCGCTACCGCCTCCCTGGATAAGCTGAGAAGTTAGCAAGCTACTAACCTAAGTTAATTTCTAAAGATATTAAAAAAGTCCCATTCTTCTAAATGGGTGATTCGCTGGTCCTGAAATGATGGTCATTGCCTTTAAAGTTGCGTGCTGCTGGTTTTTGGTGGCAATTTTTTTTCTTTTTGATGATGATTGCTTTTGAAGTTGCGTGCTGCTTGTTTTTGAATGTTGTGAAATGACTGTGATTTTATAACGGTATTTGTGGATAGGTATTGGTGTTGTACTGGAACTTGCGTACGAAAGTCTAGAACATAAAATTAGTTAAACTTACACTACACTAAAAACCAAGCAAGTTCTCCAGTAGTGACTCTCAGCAACTATATTACTGGCATGTCCGTCACTACGGTAGTCATCACTAGTACTTTACACTAGTTTCTAAAAATAAAAATCTGGTGTGAGACAACACACGACCTTCTCTTACGCACTTAGATATGCCAATAGTCTCCACAAATGATTAGATTATTGTCTACGTTTATTTTGGAAACGATAATTGTAACGGTCGCCCATCCAAGTTACTGGATAGGCGAAAGGTTGCTTAACTGTGGAAATTTTCTCTGATAACTTGCTTCAACGCATTGTTTTCAGAAAAACTGCTAAGTTCACGTAAAGGGGCATTAAACACATAATAACCATGGCACATTTAAAAACAAAAGTTATGGCTGTTTTCGAAAAAATCGCAAAAAAACTTAAAAATCGCAAGAATAAAGTGGCAATCCTGGTCATTCGATTTTATCTAAATTCTTGAAGTCTCATTTGCAGAAGATGTAAAACTGAAATATATAATTTGATTAATATATCATATTTAGTTTTTGAGATATGTTGTTCGGAACTAATACACTGAGTACTTCCGGTTACACGACTTTCAAAACTTTGTTAGAGATACAGCTTGATTCATATAAATCGGAATAAAGTAGCCCGGAAATTTACTAAGTTTTAAGAAAATCGTTACCGCCGATTTCAAGAAAACAGCGAAAAATGAAAATTCGGAAAATATCTAAAATTAACAGAGATAAAGTTGTACGTCCGGTCATTTGATTCAAACAAAATTCTAGATCTATCATACAAAGGTAGATGGAATCTCACATAAAAAGTTTCATTTATTTAGGAATTTCAGTTTCATAGTTATTTTATTCACAGTTAATGGTAAGGCTACTTCCGGTTACTCTTTTTACGCAAATTTTTTTCAGAAATTTTCTTAATTATATAAAAGGGCATTAAATGTTCAAGAAACATAATGAATTAAAAAAAATATCGTTAAAGCCGATTTCGAGAAAATCGCGAAAAACTAAAAAATAACAAGAGTAAAGTGGCACTTCCGGTTATTGGATTTTAGTGAAATTGTTGCAGTCGCGTGTAAGGATGGATAAAAGCTCATCTACTGCTTTTAGTTCTCAAGATATTTTGTACACATGCGCACGCACACCCACACACCTACCCACTCACCCAAACACACACGCGCGCGCGTACGCACACACACATACACACACGCATACACACAAACAGAGAGACAGACGAATTTTTAAAAACATGATTTTTAGACTGAGGCGACCCGAAAATGTGTATTTCCCCTACAATTTCGACGTTAAAAATTTTAGATCAAAACAACATTTTCTCTATGCTATATTTCATATAGGCAAAAGAAAGTAAAAAAGGTTTAAAGAGTTTGGGAAGGAAAGGCCCGCTTTAGCACTTCACTAAGAATTGTTGGTCTCTTAGAACGGAAATGGTGTCTACGGTGAAGAATGTTGGGTTGATCGTGTTGTAAGGTAAGGTTCGGCCTCTTTTGTTGGTGTATTGTTCTTGTATTGTGTTGCAGTTGTGATGAAAATGCGCGTTGAATGCTTGCAGTTGAGTGTTCGTTGACTTGTTTAGGTTAGTGTTTGTTTGTAGTGGTGTTTTTGGTTGGTCGTGTTGAAGGAATGTGTGTCAGTCACGTATGTGCATGGGGTTGTATTTTGTATTGTTTATTGTGTAATACGTATTTTGTGTTGTATTTAGGGCTGTGTGTGTGGTTGTCCTGAAAGAATTGGGGTCAGTCACGTTAGCTTGTGTGGGTGAAATTTATATTTGTTGTTGTATATAATTTGCATTATGTGTTATCTGGTATGTGATTTTTTGGCTGTGTGTGTTTGGTAGTGAACAAAGAATCAGTGTCAGTCACCGCAGTCGTGTAGCTGTATGTTGTGCTGTGTGATGCTTGATGTGTGGTTTATATGCGGAATGCAGTGCCTGAACGCCAAATCATTTGTCATCGTGGATAGGCGGACTTGGCTAAGATTGAAGCTTTATGTGCAGTTAGTTGAATATGTCAAGGTCTTGTTCGTTTGCTAGGTATTTTAACGGTGTCTTGTTGTTTAGTTGAGTCCTTAGTGGTTGAAGGTGATCGTCTGTCATGGCAAAAACGTGTTCCCATTGCGCCGCAGTTACAGGTAGGTGTTGGTTTACGGTTTATTTGCTGAAGGAAGTTGGGTATGGCCCGTGTCTTGTTAGATAAGGGATGGTCCGACTGGAAGGACAGAACTAGCGATTTATTTGACAAAATCTGACATTATCCAACAATAGGTGTGTTCTCCTGCCAGTTGTTGCGCTGTCCCATTCTTGTTGCCATAAAGTTAAAACTCGGTTTATAATGTCTGATTTTGTCGTAGTCCTTTGGACCAGTGTGGTATTAATTTTGTCAAGGTCGCCTTTTTTAAGCCAGTATCTAGCTGCTGTCTTCTTGATTTGAAGATGTGCTGGAACTATACCCAGAATTACCAGCAAACGATCCAAAGACGTAGTGCCAAAGGCCCCGGTATTTCTGAGTATTGCTCCTCTCTGTGTGGACAGAATTTTTTTATGTGCGCAGGTATTAGCAGTGATTACAATAGCAATCAGGACGCTGTTTAGGCATAGAGTTGCACGTGGCAGTGTTATATTATAGTCTTTTTGTGTAATTCTGGCTATATTATGTATAATTCTCGTAGCTTTCTCGCATGCGATGTTTATATGTGTTGAGTAGTTCGATTTTTCGTCAAATGTTACTCGCAGGTATTTGTGCATCTTTTGCATCTGGTTCTAGAGATCTTTATGCCATCCAGTGTATCTGTTGGGTTTCTCTTCAAGGATCCCCTCGCCAGGGTGTACGTTGTTTTTTCTGGTGATATTTTTAACTTTATCTCTGAACACCAATTTTGAATTCTTGTTAGCGTGTGATTGATCTTTGATTCTAAAAATCTTCTGGATTCAGCTTCCAAGAGAATGGCCACGTTATCTGCGTATGCGATGATGTCTAGTGTTGTCTGGTCGTTTTCTATTGTCAGGAGCAGGTCGTCTAAAAGGGAGTTCCAAAGGAGCGGTTCACAAGTGGAACCTTGTGGGCAGCGCTTTGTAATCCGCTTAGTAACTCGTTTTTGATTGCTATTAATAGTTACGTACCTATCCTGACAATATCTAAGGACTATTCGTAGTAGGTCTTTGGGAATATCCTATCTGTGTAGCGCTCTGATGAGCGATGGCCTCCATAGGCTGTCAAAGACGGCGCTAATGTCTACGAAGTCCAGTGCCGTATATTTTTCAGAATTACGCGAAATCGTCTGTATTAGCTGGTTAATGGCGTCTTCGGCCGACTTTCCTTTCCTGAATCCGTATTCCTTATTGCTTTGTGTGTCTGTTATGTGTTATGTCAGTATGTCGTTACTATTCTTTCTTGTGAATTGTCAAGAGTATTCAGGAGACAAAAGTTTTTATGTGAGTTTGTAACGATCCTCGAATGCGATCGCAGCAATTTGACTAAAATTCAGTATCCGGAAGAAGCACATTACCCTCTTCATTTTTTGGTTTTTCGCGCGTTTTTCGAAATCGGCTATATGGTTTTTTTAAAACTTACTGTGTTTGTTAGATGTTTAATGGCCTTTTATACAATTAATACAATTTCTTAGAAGAATGTCTGTAAAACGAGTAACCCGAAGTATTCTTTGCATTAATTGTGAATAAAATAACTATGAAACTGTAAGTCCTAAAATATTAAAATTTATATTTGATATTCCAGAATATTACAGAATTGTATTAAAATCGATTAACTGGAAGTACAAGCTTATTTCTGGTATTTTTAGATATTTTCCGAATTTTTCGTTTTTCGGGATTTTCTCGAAATCAACCGAAACGATTTTTTTACAACTTATTGAATTTCTTAGCTATTAAAGGCGTTTCATATAGTTTAGGTTATTTCTCAGAAACATTTCCGTAAATCGAGTAACCGGAAGTACATTGCCCGTTAACTGTAAATAAAATAACTATAAAACTAAAAGTCCTAGATGAATGAAAATTTACATTTATGGCCACAATTGTATTGCTACGCCAAATCAAGAATTTAGTTAAAATCGAATAACCGAATGTTCCACTTTATTTCTGTCATTCTTAGGTATTTTCCGAATTTTCGATTGTCACGATTTTCTTGAAATTGGCTTTAACGATTTTTTTAAAACTTAGTTTTGTATGAATAGAGCTGTTTCTCAAATGCATTTTCGAAAATCGTGTAACCGGAAGTACTAGGGGTATTAGTTGTGAACAACATTAGCGTCCTTTGGTTTTTTAATAAATTTCAATGCGTCAAGTTGAATTAATTAATTCACACCTTAGCATTGTTAGGTATTTTGTTGTGAAATCCATAAATTTGATTGCGAAATAAAAATATAAATGTAACATTTCAATAAAGTACGCCCCTGGTTTTGCGAGTATTCGGATAAAGACGCCACAAATGCAATACGAATTTCAGTGGTATCATACTACCGTTGGTTGAAGACAGTCGTCTAGGACTTGGCACTAAATTTCTAATCATGGTGTGTTACATTATATGTTAGCTTTATTTTCTTTCGGTTGTATCGTGCAGTGCTACGCAATCACGGATAAGTTTGATTTAGTTTGTTTAAACTCTTAATTAACTTCCATCATTATCTATAGTAAAAGTACCGGTGGGACTTAATAAACATGGTTGTTCTGAATTCATAAAAGTTAGAAGAAAGTCCTATTTATCATAATCTGCCACATTTATGTTGGAAAACTTAATTAACAAAGCAATTAGCCTTGGCGTTATGAATTTGGATAGTTCTGTTAAGGTATAACAAATTGTTAGTCTTCAACAGAAAAGGGATACATCTGGCAAGCCACCAAGGCTGATATCGCCGTACGTTCTGTTCTTCTATACGAAGTCCAAGTTAGTTTGTCTCTGTTAGCTGTCATACACTTTAATCTGCATATGATGATAAAAGTCAAAACTTCAACTTTTTACCATAACTGAAAAGCATGTTACAAATTGATGTCCTTTACATTTTAGAAATAAGGTAATGCTAATTTATCGACTATTGGGAATGAGGATTCATTAGTTCAAATATGATATATTGGACAACATACGAAGTTAACGTAATTATAGAATTTTACTTTGAATAAAATCGTTCACGTAATGTTTACCGCTACCTTCTACGTCTATATTTTATTCGATAAAAATTAAATTAAATTTAAAATAAATACTAAAGTAGTTTGCGAATTAAGATAAATTGTTCTGCTCAAGTTTTACTATCGTACAGTTGTATTTGGATTTATTCACATAAATTATAAAAATATGATTTATCGCAGAATTGTATAGATTTTAAGTAAGTTACATATACTAGGTGTGACGTTAGAATTTCATTTGCAAACGAAAATTTCAAGGACTATTAGTTCAGTTTTTGTATTTGCAACGAATATTTGAGTATTCTAGTTAAAGTAAAAGGTACAGAATTTACTTAAGCTATTTATTTTAAATTGATTTTTAATATTTCATATTATGTTTAGCTACAATATATAGTTTTTGAAATTTGCATCTTATTACACCTGTCAAGTTATAATGTTAGAATATAGATAATAAATAACAACTCTGTCTGCTCTTCTAACGTATTTGTTGTTAGATGACGTATGCCTAACGCGATCGATTTCATCCATTGTAATTTTGACTACCATTTTGTTTTGTAGAATTAATATTCTCTGTTATTAGTGTTAACTGAGAACAGTAGCTTATATTTTGTTTTCGACTATTCTAGAGTACTGTATTTTTGAGAATGTTAATTGTAAATTTCTTATCACAATAAATTATCGGCTAGTCTGGATCCGTTAAAGCAAAAGGCAATAACCTAGTTTGTCATTTTGGTGGTTCAAAAGGGATAAAAATTTATACGTAGATTATGAGGATTATTATTTTTGATGTGTGTTGGGAACTTAAAAATATAGGGTGGCCTAGATCCCGTTAAGGCAAAACTCAATAACCTAGTTTGTCATTTTGGTGTCTCGAAAGGGATAAAAATTTAAACGTAGCTTTAGTTAACTTTGTTATTTTTTTTGTTTGTATTTATTACCGAACTCGCTCACGGTAATAAACGAATGTCTGGTTTTACTTCAGCTGTATTTCATTTATTGTTCCAAGAACCTAGGTTTCCTTTAGCTTAGGATAACACCAGGATTCAGAAGCCGTCGTACATTTTGTCGTGTGAGGTGTACGTACGAGATAGGAAGGTACATACGTCTAGCGCCCTGTACAGGTATACGATTTTTTCTCCTCCTATAAGGTACCATCTGCGAATTGTGGACGAGAGCCAAAACCAGCGTAGCTAAATCGGAATAAGTTCCGTTTTATTTTGCAACAGGAGCAACCGAATTGTTGTTGTAAGATATTGCGTGGCAACCTATCTCAAAAACTAAATATTATATATTAATTAAATTGTATATATAAGTTTTTAACTTCTGCGCATGATACGTCAAGAATTTAGTTAAAATCCAATGACTGGAAGTGCTACTTTATTCTTGCGGTTTTTAGTTTTTTTGCGATTTTTTCGAAAACAGCTATAACATTTTTTTAAAATGTGCTGCCGTTATTAAGTATTTAATGCCCCTCTACGTGAACTTAAGTTTTTCTAAAAAAATACGATAAAATTAGTTATCAGAGAAAATTCCATAGTTAATGCAGCCTTTCGCCTGTCCAGTAACTTGGATGAGTGACCGTTGCAATTATGATTTCCAAAATGAATATAGACAGTAATTTAATCATTTGTGGGCATTATTTGCATATCTATGTACGCAAGAAGAGCTGTGTGTTGTCTGGCACCAAATTTTTTTTTAAATATCTGAATGATTACCATTCTCTAGATTTAAAACTTGTACTTTTCTGCTGAAAACTTTTGATATAAAATTTGGCGCTCTCCTCTTTTGCAAGTTGTTGAATGTTTCTAAATAAATAATGGTGTCATAAACTTTACCGAAGTTTTGATTCGATTAAACATTTTACTGATAGACCACTTTACTTATTCATTCTAAAAGATATGAGTAGCTGTATTCCGATCAGATATTTTATATTATAGACGGCTATGTGGGTAAAACAAAATATGTTTAGATATCGTGAATATAAAGCAGCGGTATTACTAAATTTATCTGTGGAATTCTTTTTTATAATTTAACGAAAAATTATACTAACTGAAAATACTCACCACAAGAGGTTTAATAATACTGGGCAACGGAAATTGGTTAATTAGAAGAATTGCAAACAACTAATGAAATTAGTATTATGAACACTAACAGTTATTACTTTGTATAATGCTTTCATCGAAAGTGATAGTGCACTTATTCCGTTAGCGTAATTAATTATTTATAAATTTTCCGAAATCACATCAAGCATTTTGACAACACAAAATTTAAAAAACGAAAATTCTCTTAAAGGAACCCCAATAACTTCATTAATGAGCCAACTTACTTGAAATAAACCTTATTCACTATCGTGTAAAATGAATTTGTATAAAATTATTTTAAAGCGTCGTAGTATTAGGGACTATCTCTTCGTATTTAAGCAATAAACTTGCTCGACAAATGATATGTTATTTATTTTTATAATAGTGACGTCAAATGAAAGTGGTTATAAGTCTAAAGACGTTCAAAGGCTTTGTATTAAAAATTATCGTTCACGCTGTAGGCAAGGGAGGAAGCCAGATTTATCCTCTTCTTTAGTGTTAGGTTTATCGCTGCAAGCGTAGCAAACTCGGGATTTCATATTCGGTGCGACATTTGTAACTGCAAGACCTTTTATCACAAAACACAGTAAACGAACAAGCATAAAAGTCACAAGCCAACGCTCATTTTCAATGCTTGACCATTTAAATTCCACAAACGTTTCATCTTGTTTCTAAAACTGTTTTAAGCAAGTTCACAACCCCGCTACAATTTGGTAGTATAATAAGGTATTTCAGCCAGAGGCTTGTTGTTTACACGAATAGAGATTCTCCCCATCATGCAATGCACGAAAGACAGCGGAAGAGAAATGTGCAGGAACCGGATTTGGATGTGATAACGTATCTCTGATCAGGTCACGCTTTCCTACAAAACCAGGTCAACGGTCATCGAAACCTACACTAGCACCCTTGAAGCTGTGAGCATAAATGTTTATGTTATTAACAGGATCCACATCCCTATTCACGTTTATGTTTTATTGTAGGATTTAGAACGTCTCCAAAACATGTGATATTGGAATTGACATTTGTGGATTGTATTCAAGGAATTCTGAATTATTATTGTACATTATCTATGGAGGTGGTTTTTAAAGGTGTTGAAGTTATAATCAAATAACCAAATTGGAATTGTTGATATTATACAAGACCACTTGGTTGTTACGAAGTATCATATTATTGCTTGCCACATTTTCAATGTTAATAAAAGGATTGCATTTTGTACAACTACTTATACTAACTTACGTTATTTTAAAGCAATGATTACTGCTGTACTTATTAGTGATCGCAAGAAATATGAAGAAGATTCTAACAAAATATAGACAGACTTAAAGGGCATTAAGTAGAAATATAACCCTAGTTGCCTAGAATTGGTCTAGCAACCTCCAGCAAATATTCTTTATGTTTATAAGAAATCGCAAATTGATGAAATGGTTGGCTGCTTCCCTAAAAATTACGATAACTCATTATTCTTTGTCTTTATAAATTAGCTTAAAAAGAAAATTTGTTTTGCTAAATATAATGATTCAAGTTGGTCTCACATAATGCCTTACAAAACTAATTTATTTTTAAAACCCCTTTCTGTTTAATCAGCTATAATTAATATCAAAAATTAAGTTCCATTCATTAATAGAAAAGTTAGTTAAATCCTAAGACCCGGAAGTTTCTTGTAAGCTTTTAATAAATTTCGGTTTCGCTGACACTGATCGATAATCATGCTTTTTTTTGTTATTTACTTTGCTGTTATTATTTTCTACACTTAAAAAATGGTTATCATTCAAATATTGCGTGTTTGTATGCATAATAAATGGATGTATAAAACCTGTTTATCAATATAATTGATACTAGAGTAATGCATTTTATACTTAATGCGCATATACATTGTTGTAATTTTTCAATCATAATTGCTGCAGTATATTAAATCTTTATCATTCGTTAGCTTTTTTGTTGCGACCGCTAGCTCTATTCAAATTAAACGTTGGATAGCAGCAGAGGCTTCAATAAAAGGTGAATTCAAATATCGCATGCATGATTCATTTCATTCATTAATAAAAATCAATTCATTGTAAAATCTAGTATTGCATGTTTCAAAAATACCTTAACTGTTTATCTAATAAAGTTTAAGTATTCTTCTTAATGAAGCATCGATTCCATTGTGCGAACTTAACAAAAATATATTTGAGTAATGTACATATATCGGTGCTATTCCAACAATCAGCTGTTTTGCTATTCCAATGAACCTACCCGATTTCGAATTCTATAGCTGTGAGCCGGCGCCGTAAAGTTAGATCTCAACGAGGGGGCGTCGGTCGGCGTCGCAGTTTTAGCAGCTCTTCGGTGCTGTAAACTTGGATTTCTTTGGCGACGCGATACTAAACTTAGATGTGTTAAGTCGTTTTATTTATAAAAAAGGATTGACTGTGTGAACCAAATAGTTTTCTTCTCAACTTCATTGAAAAATATTTTATTCGTAAGGTAAGCCTTTCAAATTCTTAGTGTGTCACGTGGACCCTTATATTAATTATTAAATATTAAATGTTTGTGGTATTTAATTACAAATATAAGGTTTGATTCTGTTTGTAATATAGATAATTATCTAAAATTGAATTTTAAAAGTAAAATTGTGTTTTATTGCACAAACTCTATCTAATTGAATAAAGTTTTTATTTGAACAAACTTTGACGAAATAGATTAACTAAAATGTAATTGGTCTGCAGCCGATATATATATTTGTATCCTGTTTAATGTAATATACGAAAATATGGTCTATCGGTACCCTCTTTTGTTCCATTTAAACATATAAACGTACGCAAATAAATAACATCATGTAAAATGATGAATAGATTAAAGTTTGACTTTGCAATTGGTTTAACATACAATAACATATTTAGTTCGTTGTTAAAAGTATTTTAATTTAGTTAACTCAATTGTTGTTAAAAGGGTTTCCAGAATTAAACCGCTTTACACCGTAAAATTTATCATCACAAATGAATTTTAGCTAATGTCTCGTAAATCCAGGGAAAAGTCAACATGGGACACAGAATAATTATTATTTTGATTTGCAGCTTTATAGTATCCAGGTTTGCGTCTTTTGCACTTTTCACTAAAGCCGACGTTGTCAGAAACAATTTTGGTAAGACTGAAGTGGGCGGTTATTGTTACATTTTTCGTGTCTCTTCCAATCCTTTTGAACAGAATAGGGTAGTTTTATTCAACTATAAGGTATTTCCTTAGGAAGACACATAAAATAAATATGCGTTCATTTTTATATAAAGATTATAGATAAGAAGTTTAAATGATTGAATTTAAAGGATTTTATATTATTATATACTTTTATTAAAGGAATATTCAGTACAATTTCAACAAGTTACATCTTATTTAATTTTGTTACATTTCTGTAACGGTTGAGTGGAGTAAAGATCGGGTTGAAAGAAATTAAATCCGGGATATTAAATTTTTCAAATTTAATTTAGCACTTAAGCAAATTTTCAAGGCGAGAATGTCGATTCACATTACCTTTGAAGCAAATATTTAACAAAGTTATTAATTTACAAAAACTAATGTACGTTATATATAAAAAGGTTTAGTAAATCTAATAGATTGCCACACTTCTGCTTCAAACGGAAGACAATTTAATTATATCACTCTTCTTTAGCAAATCGCAGAAGGAACTTGTTCCCTTTATCATTTGTTATTATAATTGACGGCTACAATTATTTAACCTTATTTAGTTTCAATTTTAATGTAATACGATGTACTGTCGATAGACTGATTTGGTGTTCACTAAAGCTTCTTATCAATTTATATGAGTTTTAGAACATAGTGTTTTATTTGCCCGGTCTTATTTACTATTAAATAAAGCTATACACAATAGGCGGTACCCTATGACTTTTGAGACAGTTGTGCGAGTAATTTTATTTTGGGGCAAACAATGCAATGTTTTTAATAAAGATTTAGTCATCATAGTAATGGCTTTTAAAAAAGCTTCTCTCTATAAAGAAAATGATTGTATTGCCCCTAATTGTAATATACAAAATTTGTATCAAAGTTGCTTGTCAAAACTTCGGCTACAGTGGCTCCAAATTAAAATCTTAAATTACAAAACTGGTTGTAGTGATTTTGAGTACTATGAATTCAAAGATTTATTTTACTAACTACAAACTACCGTAAAATTAAGTATTTTGAAATTAGTCAACTTACATAGCTTATTCAAAATCTATTTACGATACTAAATTATATATGCTTTTAGATTAACTGTAATTTTGCTTAAACGTTTTACTATATAAATACGTAATATTTTTAGGAACTCAAGGGAATATTCAATTCCTGTTTAGTTTAAAATGCACTACCAGAATTTGATTGCGTTTTCTAATAGTATTCCTGTTTATTACAATGCCAGCTTGTAAGTGATATTATAGGACCAATATTAGTATCCATAAAAATGTTATTAAAAAATATCATTAGGTTTAATGGTGGTTCATGAAGCCGGCCCTATACATTTTAATTATAATTCTTTAATTCTTATAAGTATCTGTTTCAAGATAATTAATCCAATAAGATTTCGCCATTGCCTATAGCAAAATAAGAACAAATACGTTCCTTTTATTAAATGCTGACCACATTCTGTTAATTACATTTAATAATGATATATTAATGTTATCGAGATGTACAGTCAGTTTATAGATTTTAAATTAGTATGCAATGTCAGAATTAAGAATGATTATATGTGAACCTCGAAAATAATAAAAAAGGTGTCCAAAATGACGACTGTCAGCATTTCATACAGCTTTTCCACGATGGAGTATTAAAATGTACTCTACAAATAAGGTGTCCGTGTATTAAATGCTGCACTAGGACCCGCAGGCACAATTATGGCCTATAGACAATAAAACTAGTTTGATAGCCTGAGGGTCATAACATACGTATGGCCAATTGTGCATAAAGTTTTATATTTATCACGTGCTTAACAAGAATTCGGCGAGTAATAACCCTGAGTTAAGGTCTAGGACTACTGTATTCTCGCTGGGGGCCATAAATACCTAATTTACGTCCTTACTACATAGATAACTACTATCCACGCTTACTCTACAAACACGTTTTCCAGACATTACGTGCAACATTTTGGGCCGTGGCTATAAGAGCTATAGATTTGCACCAAACTTTTGCAATAATATTGATAAAGAACCTTTCAACACCAAGCCGTGAACAATGTTCTATGTATCGTGGGTGTACTAAACATTTATGGAATTTGTCGAGCAACATCCTGCGAATAGCGCAAGAGGCTATTATCTTTTTGCCTACTTAACTTCGTTGACATATAAATAACTATTAGGTACGACAAGAAAATAAAGTACTTTTATTAGCCGGCTTTCGAGGATTAGAGTGGATCGTTATAGCCCTAAGGTAATAGAGCGAATCATAGTACTAGGGATATATAATAGCGATGGCTAAAGAAATGGCCGTTTAATCAAGCAAATCCCTCCCGATTATTCAAAAAATCGCCATAGTTACGGAAGTGCAAGCTGTCTGTAAAGACATATAAAATATAAATAGGGCATTCCAAACAATTTTTCGAAATTAACAAATTTGAATGGACGTACATGAAGTAGATGCAGCTTGAGAATAGCTGACTATTTCTATCCCTTGATTTGATATAGCTCCAGAATGGGAGTTTCAGGTGCAATTTCAAAACTCCACCCGGAGTCAGACCACATGCTTTATACCCTTAGTATATAAATAACTATTATGACATTGGATTAAGTACTGAATGTATCCACATTTATCTAATTTAGAAAATAATACTTAACTAACATGAACGGCAAGATGTCAACAATAGCAACTTAAACTATGCAAATATATGTATTGAAGTGGTTAGTAAGCAAGTGATAAGATAACCTTCAGCTAAATTAAGCATATGAAATATAAGATTTTCATTAAGGTGTGGTTTGCAAATAATTGATTTAGGTTCACAGATAAGCATAAGTATGGTGAACGCGATCATAGATATTGAGAGTTGTTTTCTCAATATATTGCAATTTCAACACTGGAAACTAAGAATCAATTCTTGGCGGTGAAGGTGAGCAACAGGACTATCATCCTGTCAATCTCTTGTTATCGAACGATATTATCACCAGAGGAGCGACGGAGGGCCGTAGACAGCAACTGTTATAAAAATAAATATTAATTGAGGACTTTAAGAGAAAATCTCCTACGAGAAATATTCTATACTTTCCCTTCCAGTTAGAAGTTGCGACCAAACCTCACGGGAGTATAGCTATAATAAATTATCTGAAAAGGATGTCTTGCGAGCTCTCACTATGATTAAAATCTAACGCCTTTAAGCAATCGTAATCCAGGCTTCTTCGTTTGCAGACTCATCAAACGCGTTGCCATAACTAACTTTAACCCACTTTTCATAAAATAAAATTGGAAGCTAATGTCAAACGTATAAAGTTTTCAAAGTCTTGCATAAACTGTTCACTATTTACTGAAAAAGTTAATTTGATTACCTGCTTTTGAAGTGGCTAATTAACCGCCTCGCCGTGAATTCCATATTCTCACTTATTGTTGCCTAGTAGTAATTTACGAGGGTTGCCTTTTATGTTGTTACAAATGACCACTTGATGTCGCTAGTGTAATAAGTTATTACCATATTCGTAAAATTTGACATTTTGTGTTGTAAAATCCGTGGCGGATTAGAAATTGACAGAGTAGTTTGTTTACAGTGTGCGTTTAAAGGAAGTAATTTTGTGAAAAAATGGAAATTACTCGTGAAGGTTTTCGTTGGATGATTTTATACGA
>JAHWXV010133069.1:0-14871 GCA_024586415.1 Phrixothrix hirtus | reverse complement strand
CCAGAGGACATTAATTCAATACGAATAACGAGATCGAGAAGTCGAAAATTACAACAGACTTGAAAATGGCAGATGTGATTTTGCCGAAACGTCGTCAACAAACAAACGGTTCTTTTTAGAACCAAAATATATTAAAGCGGGAAAATACCCGGAAGCCAAATTCAACATACAATACCCGCGGAAACCTAAAATATAACACACACACACACATAAATGTTTGTAAATCCAGTAGCTTGCCTAATTAGAATTAGACAAACTACAAATAATGTAATTAGTTAAAATAAGTTAATTGTATATACCAAATAAGATGTCACCATTTTAAATATTAACATGTTGCAAATTTCAAGTACAGAAATTATCGTAAAGCGAAAGAATGAAATAGCAAGTAAGTTATGTTACTGGAATAAAGATACTGCATCCTAAAGTAGTATATAAAGAGCGACGCAAGGCTTAGGCTACTCACACTCCGCCCACTGTTGTTGGCGTCGGTAAGCGTCGAAAACACTTAGTAATTTTAAATAAAACAATTGTAGATTATTTAAGTCGATGTGGTTTTCGATAATAAACAATATCGGTGATGCGTACTAGTTACTGTTGAGTTTAGAGAGGCACTCCAGGCAGCGTGCAAATCTACGCACGACCTGGAGGCGAAAGCTTCAGCAGGAAGCTCGGCGTAGACTTGAAGATCTCTAACTAACTGTATGTGTAAAAACAAGGGGTTTATATACAGTAGTAGCAATACTAAAATGCGATCGAAATAGTATTATTGATGAATCTCATTTCCGTTATGAATAATTCCATTCATTCGTATCTTATCAGGGCAGGAAATTCTTATTACCTTATTTCCTGTGTGTGGGCGAATGAAGGCATGTGCATGTGCCGGTAACACCACTGTTGTCGGCGTAATTTAGCGTCGAAAACGCGTATTATTTTGAAATAAAATAACTGTTGATTGTTCAGGTCGATGAGGTGTTCGAGAAATAATTAATAACCCCGATGCGTACTTAGTTACTGTAGTGTAGCGAGGTACTCGCAGGCAGCTTGAATTGAACGGCAAGACCTGGAGACACTAAGCTTCAAGGTGAAGCGCGAAGTCGATGTTATATTCTCTACTGACTGTATATGTAAAAACAAGGGGTTTATATACAGTAGTAGCACTAGTAAAATGCGATAGAAATAGTGTTTATTACTGAATCGCATTTCCGTTATGAATAATTCCATTCATTCGTAACTTATCAGGCAGGAAATCCTTATTACCTATTTCCTGTGTGTGGGCGAATGAAGCGATGTGTAATAGAGGGCGAAGTACGCATGTGCCGGTATCACTTCCTCCCTTCAGAACACCAATTGGGTTTATTCTTTTTCTAATAAATTATGTACAATATTATTATAAATAAAACTTACAAGCTAGGATTGTAAAACTAAATTTATAACTAAAGGATTATATTAGACGTAGTGCTGTGTCTAATATGTAGGGATAGGTAGATGACCTATATTTAAGGGATGTGACTGTACAACCAACTATAATGCTGTTGGGTGTACAGCGTTTACAGTTACTTAAAACTACGGCTAAAATTATTGTACAAAGCTAATATAAACATTAAATAAATATTAAGGATAGTCACCCTAATATTTATTTAGATGTCGAAGGATGTCTTAGTGGGCGCAAAAGGTTGCCCTTTATTTAAAATAAAAAACACTTATACAATATGATAAAAATGCATGTCTTTAAAACTACGAATAAACTATTCTACTACAGGCACGTATTGCAGTATCAGGTTTCTGCAATACTACATGCCATATCGCTGTAAAGAAAACCGGACATCGTACCCTTTATTATCGGAAATATTTACAGTTATTTATATACAATATTAAAAATTTTAAATCTAATTATAAATAATACGTAAAATGTTTGTTTAAAATACACTAAAATATAAGAACTGTTTCTAAGTTCACCCACGGTTTTACACTGCACTAAGTTTTTCGAAGTTTTATGCGTGGCACCCATCTCCGTCTGGCACTACTCACCCTCCTGTTGCAGAGGGAAGGCCTGGATGTTGTCCACGTGTAACTTCGTGTGGGAACCGTCCTCTCGACGGTGTAGGTGACTTCTCCATGCTTCTCGATGATTTGATGCAGTCCTGTCCACTTTTGGTAGAATGGATGTTGTGGTTGCAATTCTTTTACCATGACGAAGTCGGCAACGTTAAACGATGGCGTAGGTCCTCCCTTGACATAGCGTCTTCTGTACACTTGTTCACGTTGCCTAGCGTTTTGTTGACGCACGTGCTGCGATAGCGGCGGAGAGGCGGCATCTGCTGGTATGCACCAATCTCCGGTCGTTTTGGTGTTTGGCCCGTGGCTTCGTTCCTTCTTGTTCGTAAGGCGAAGAGAGCGTCGGGCAGGTATTTGTCCCAAATATCGGGCGCGCGGCCGACTAAACTGGCTTTCAATATCTTTTTCAACTCCTGGTTCCTACGTTCGGTTACGTTTGCTCTGGGGTGCTAAGTCGCTGTTGCCTAGGTTGCGATTTTACTTTTTTGAGCCCAATTGAGGAAACGGTTACTGATGAATTGGCCACCGTTATCCGACATAATTGTTCGTGGGTAACCAAAACGGGCGAAGATCTGATTTTCCAAAAAACGGATGACTTCCTCCGTCGACGCCTGAGGCACTGCTTCCGCTTCCGTCCAGAGGCTTAATAGATCGGTGACGACGATCATGGCGGTGTTCCTAGCTGTCGATCGTGGGTAGTTTCCCATAATGTCAATCGCTACAGCTCTCCATGGCTACTTAGGAATATGAGGGCGTAACGGCGCCGCATTCCGATGCGTCGGTCTCTTGGCAGCAGCGCATATCCAACACCGTTGCAGGTAACGTCGGATGTCGACGTAAGAACCCGGCCAAAAATAGTGTTCGGCGATGGCCCGGGCGGTTTCATCTGGGCCTCGGTGACCGGCCAGAGGCGCGTCATGGTACGCGAAGAGAACGCGAGATCGTGGTGCTCTCGGTACCATGAGTAAGGTGCGGCCGTTCTTGGCGCGCTTTACGAATAGGCCTTCTTCGGTGACGTCGTATATGCGATGGTAGGAGGCGTCACCGGGAGCAGTTGGACTTTCGGCGTCGATTTGTTGCAAACGGAGGACGCATTCTTGGATGCTGGCGTCCTTGGCGTGGGCGTCTCGGACTTGTTGGTGTAACGGAACTTCTCCGCCGATTTGATTCAGGCCGGACGTAGGCGACAGTAATCGTCCCAAACATGGTTGCGTGATATCACCGGTTACCTCCGGCGACCTTGACAAGTGATCCGCTAGTTCGTTAGCACGGCCTGGGACGTGCTCGACGGTGAAATTGAATTCATGTAGTAACAAAGACCACCGTGTTAGTTTAGCTTTGTGATCTTTGCTCTTCGCCAACCATTGCAGGGCTCTGTTGTCCGTGCTCAGTATGAACGGTCGGTCTTCTAGGTATTGTCGGTATTTACGTATACCGAAACATACTGCAAGAAATTCCTGTTCGTTGCAATGATAATTGGCTTCTGTAGGCGTGAATTTGGACGTGGTACAGGAAATGATGTGTTTAGTGCCCTCTTCTCCTTCTTGAAACAACACAGCCCTCACTTCTAAGGCGCTGGCGTCGGTTTGTAAGACAAATGGACGTTGCGAGTCGGGCCGACTTAATTGCAATGGCACCGCCAACGCTTGTTTTAGCCGGGCGAAGGCGGTTTCGGCTTCAGTGGTCCATTTGTACTTCTTCTTCACCGAGAGGCAATCAGTCAGCGGGGCGACGAACGTGGCGAAATTAGGCACATATTCTCGCAACCAGTTGCATGTGCCCAGGAAGCCCTTCAGATCTTTGCGATCCTTCGGTGTCGGATAGTCGTTAATGGCCTTGAGATGTACCTGCTGTGGTGCGTTGCCCTTACTAGTAACCTCGTGACCCAGATAGCTGACGCTGTCTTGCCTGAAGTGGCATTTCTGCAGGTTGCAACGGAGCCCATGTATATCGAGACGTTCGAGTAGCAGCCGCAGGTGGTTTAAGTGCTCCTCGTGATTTTTTGAAAAAATAATGATGTCGTCTAGGTAAGCTACCGTAAATTTGTGGAGGTAGACTACTAACACTTCGGCTGACATCATTTTTTGAAACGTGGCCGGTGCCCCTTTCAACCCAAAAGCCATCACGTTAAGCTGGTATGCGGCTCCATCAGGGGTGGCGAACGCCGTTAACTTCTTGCTACTCTCGTTAAGCGATATTTGCCAATAACCTGCTCTCAAATCCAATGTCGTAAAGACTGTGGCGTCTCCCAAGTCCTTGAGAGTATCAGAGATGGCAGGTAATTGTGAGGTATCGTCCATTATAAGAGCGTTCAACCGTCGGTAGTCGACGCAGAAGCGAGGGGTTCCGTCTTTCTTTTCGACGATGACGACGAGTGAACAATAGTCGAACGTGGATGGTTCAATGACCCCATCTGCGAGCATCTCTTCTACCTTATCGTAGAGCATTTTCTTCTTTGCCTCGGAGTAACGGTAGGGCCGTAATCGGAACGTAGCGTCTTTACGTAGCTGGATTCGGTGTTTGGTAGTTAAGGTGGCTTTATCGGCGCTATCGTCGTTGAAGACTTCTGGGAATTCCTGGAGCAACCCCTGATACTCTTGATTCAGATGCTCTGGCAGATCTGGTTCTATTTTCGAGTTTCTTTGCTTGCGCCCTTTCTTGTTTACGGGCGTCTCCCAGAATACCGTCGTCCGGCGGTCGGTTTCAAAATGTAAACAGCGTCGGTGGAAGTCGGCTACTGCATTGTTCTCCAGGTGCCAAGGGTAACCCAGGATAAGTTCTTCGCGGAGGTCCTTTACCAATAGGACGCGAATCGACTGGAGTACGCCTCCGACGTAGATTTGGAGCGTACCTTGCCCGCCCACGTTGGCTTTGGAACCCGTAGTGGCTAGGTTGACGGCGGTTTCATTTTGTCTGTCTGGGTGGAAGGAACCCCAGCGTGCCAAGTTGCTGGTGGCTTTGCTGTCGATCAAGGCGCGATAGCGTTGGCCTCGTATCTCCAAGTTGATACGAGGTAAGGAGGCGGCCTTGGCTGACGTGGTGTTTACGGCCGGGTTTAGTGGGCCTCGGCCGCCATGGCATTTCCCTGGTTGGGCGGGACGTTTTTCGGACAGTCGAGGCGCCAGTATCTACTGCCGTTGTTGCATAGTCGGCAGCGCGGAAGCGACTGGCTTCGGCTACTTTCGGCGGCCTTTACCGTCGTCCTTGCGGTTGACGGCTTCGCTGTGGTATGGACAGCCTCGATGGTAGTGGCTTCATCGAGGAGTCTGGTCACAGACTTCGGTGGATGTCGTAGGAAATGGACGCGTAAATCTGGTCTTAGTTGATGCAGTAATATGGAAACCATTTCGTGTTCTTGTGCGTCTGGCCTCAGATGCTTATACAAGGCCCATTCATTTAAGATAAAGGTTTCGGTAGTTTCTTCATATTCTTTCTGTTTACCAAACTGCCTTGACGTGAGTTCGGCTAATCTGGCTGTGTGGTCGAATTTCGTGAGGATTCTTGATTCTATTAATTCCCAATCCAAGGTAATCGTTTCCAATTCGTGGAACCAGCTCAGTGCTTCTCCGGTCAGCGATTTTGTTAAGTGGCTGAGTCAATCTTCTTTTGGGACGCGTCCATTTTTCATGAAGTTTTCGTATCTATTGAAAAATTTTTTCGGAACTTCTGCGTCTTCACCGGAGAATTTCGGTACTGCTGGTGGAATTCGGGCTTGTCTATCCTCAATTGTAGTCGTAAGTTGCTGGATCGACGAAGTTAATCGATATAGTTCGACGCCTGAAAGTCTGTCGATTTTCTTCGTTGATTCCAGAATTTTTTCTTCTTCGTGAAGTAGCGGTAAGCTGTAGTCTTCGAGGAACTCCATTGTTTAATGTTACTTGGGCGCCACTGGAAGTATTTGTTCCTCTTCCAGAAGGAAAGATCGGCTTCTAGTCGGCGTTGTAGTTTCGGGTAAGCGGCACCGTCCACGGTGTCAAGTCTTCTAGATGCCCCACGAGCGGGCCAGCCAATATATTGTCGGCGTAATTTAGTGTCGAAAACACTTATTATTTTGAAATAAAATAACTGTTGATTGTTCAGGTCGATGGGGTGTTCGAGAAATAATTAATAACGGCGATGCGTACTTAGTTACTATAGCGTAGCGAGGTACTCGCAGGCAGCTTGCATTGAACGGCAAGACCTGGAGACACTAAGCTTCAGGGTGAAGCACGAAGTCGATGTTATATTCTCTACTGACTCTATACGTTAAAACAAGGGGTTTATATACAGTAGTAGCACTAGTAACATGCGATAGCAATTTTGTTTATTGCTAAATCGCATTTCCATTATCAGTAATTCCATTCATTCGTAACTTATCAGGCAGGAAATCCTTATTATCCTGTGTTTGGGCGAATGAAGCGATGTGTAATAGAGGGCGAAGTACGCATGTGCAGGTATCACCACTAAGGGCAGTCGGTACGTGCACGTACCGACGACAAAAGACCCGCTTGCACATAAAAAACATATGACAATCAGAAAGACCAATTTCCATTGGTATTTCTAAATTACCAATGACAGACCAGCATTTCGTCACTTTCTCCTGCCGAGGAGTATAAAAAGTGCCCCAAAACCAGAAAGTATTGAGTAGTTGGCGTGACTACTAGGTGCTTGGAGTAGGCAGATTGAGATCAAGTAACTGGTAGTTGGGAAGTAACTATTCACGGCTTGGAGTAGGCAGATAGAGACCAAGTAACCGATAGTACAGAGCTGAGCCTACGGTATCAGTAAAGTGCCCTTACGAACGTCTTCCGAGATTCTTCGCCGAGGAGCTTCCCGCTGTCCGACCGTATCGCGCCCCCAGCCCGTTACGAGCCACCAGCCGCCCAGACGACCAGTGCGGCTCCGGCCACCAACGACCGTAATGCACCGCCAGCCTGCTGCGAACCGCCCAGACAACCAGTGCCGCTCCCACCGTGAACGACCTACCGCTGCCACGCAGCGTCCCGACGCAGTAAGTACGCGATTTTATTGACAATTGTATGTTACTTCGTTTTTAACATTTATAACGTATGCTAGATATTTGATCCTCGTTATCGTGCCAGTTAACTTTGAATCAAACCTTAGGTACCATTTTAGTTGTGATCTTAGTTATGGTACTAGTTAACTTAGAGTCAAACCTTAGTGATCAATTTAGATATTTTCCTTAAACTTGCGCTACTCATTTGATCTCAGTTATCATGCTAGTTAACTTAGACTCAAATTTATACTAGACACTTGAGCTTAGTATTGTGCTAGTTAACATAATAATCAAACATTTATTTACTATTCAGTAAATTCAGTGAGGTATTAGAGACATTAGCATAGGAGTGTACATAATAGTCATAACGAGTGCGCGCAAACTACAGTCCAGCTCCCCTCTTACAAATAACTAGCTGGCTCTAGCCACAAGCCATCCAGAGACCTGCAAGAATGAGTCAGAGGGGACGTGGCCGCATATCACTTGTGCGGCGTTCAAGGGGTAACCCCCTTGTAACAGCCTCAAAAGGAACTTTTACGAGGGAGTCAAAGGATGGATATCTTGGTACTTCAATTACTATTCAAAAACAGTCGCTTAGGATACTTTGCCTTCAACCGCAAAGCGATATACTTCGACTCCAACCGCGAAGCCGGTGACTTCAATTGCCAAATCCGACCGTGAAGCCGTAAACATCGAGTCGCACGCTCATGGCGAGGCTCGCTTAATGAATCAACCTTTGATTTAAAATATGTAACCGAGCCGATGAACCTAGTTTTCGCTTGGAAGTTGTTCAACCTTTCCGCTATCGCCGACGGATCTTTGTTGCTTGATCAACGGGCACCATCGCCGAAGGTTAGTCACGATCCTTCAGTTAAACAGTTGCTTGGGCGATAAGGTAACTGAAGAATCCTGAAAATCATCGTTATGCACTCTGAGAGGTCCGTCTAACTTTGTCCGTCGCAGTTGAACGTACGACTCAATGGAAGAATCGGATAGACCCGCATAGAAATCTGGTAAACGTCTCCTCTTGTTGCTCATGCCACAAGAGCTGGCGTTATACAGACTGTAGAAGGTATATGTAATAGGAAGTCATAAAGTCCATTAGGTCGATTGTTAACCCGTTTCTGTATCGATGTCAGAAGCATTGATACGAGACCCGTTAATAGACAACTTCCAAAAGCATTCTAACTTTGTCTAAGGCATGTAGAAATTAATTACCGTTGGTTGATAGCCTGTTCATGAGAAGTGCTATTTAATTAATTTCAAGGATACTAGTTCATTAGTATCATCTGTCCGTTGCTAAAATTAACACTAGCCGAAACAAACCAATTGCCATCAACAATAATTAAATACATTCAATTGTTTGAGCTTTACGAATTAAAATTCAATATTTAATTGCTATCGTTATAAACGCGAAAGAACATCTAAACAAGTATTTCATTTAGTTCACTTTGTATGTATTTGTTTTAGTATTAGAGAACGTGTACATAATTATTTTAAATCTTTCGTTCTTATTTTGTATATAACTATTTTGAACCTCGCGTACTCATCTTGTAAACAATTTTTATTTGTAATTAATCATCCATTTATTTTTATTTATAATATATAACTTAAGAATATTTATATTGCCTTGTTATTTATTAACCAATTTAGCTAGGTATGAACAACAAAGCCTTTCTTCAAAGAAAAGGCTTGCGAAGAAAGAACCCGTCCTCGCGACTGTTGCCTGGAAAGCAAAATATAAATAATTTTTCCCCGCGACGTAATCAAAGAAAACCGTAACGTCACAAATGGTACACAAGAGAACTACCCACATGAAATACTACATTAAAAATTCCAGGAATCAAAGGTAATGTTAAAAATATGAGAAAGTGTAGTGAAAATAGGAAATGGATTTTAAGAAACATTAGAAATAAGATAAATAGGTTATTAAACGTTTATTATTTGTAATTGCTAAGTACCGTAAAATGGGGTCAATAGAAACACTTCTCTAACTTTAGAGTACTATAAATTCTAAACCAAAATTAAATCAGAAATACTGAGGGTGGTAAAAGTCCGGTGATATTTGATACATCTATCAAATGTAAATGTTAATCTTTTGAATTACTTCACAGATTTCTGATTATTTACATTTATGTTGCTTGTTTCTATTCACCTTACACATGTGGTGCATAGAAACAAACATAAAATTGTTCTGTTTTGTTATTCAACCCTGTGGAAGGTGAATAGAAGCATTCAAAAATAAATATAAGGCTAAATAAACACTTTGATTTGAGTTTTTGAGTGAAATGAGAGACTGAAATGTCCATCGACATAGTAATTTATTTTATAAAAACATTCAAAATCGAGGGTACGACAGAGTTTTCTTTTTAACCAACACCATTTTAAGCAGTTGAAGAAAAGCTTACTTAATCAAAACTATAAGATTAATTTTCGTTCCTAAAAATCTTTAAACACATAGGTAATACTTAGGTACCAAATGTAAATCCGAATATTAACATCAAAAGTTAAAGCACGCCTTTTAAACATTGGATTATGTACTTGTGGACATACTTGGCCAATTATTTGTGTCTACTTAATTACGCAATCATCAGGCACTTCAGGAAAAAAGTAAATTGTCTTGTCCATTTTACTTGATTTCTTTGATCGAAGAAATGAAGCTTCAACTTCCCCTTCTTCTTCATAAGAAATAATTTGTCCTGTAAAATATTTTAATTTTTTGTTTTCAGGTGCTCAAAATTAAACTTTGCAAGAATCCACATTTCCGCTGCTAAATTTTCGAAAGTAATAGGAAAATTTTTCTTACTCCTTCCTCTTCTTTGCTTAGTGTATAATCACTTGCATAGGAACGTCCTTTAAGATAACCTTCTGCAGTTTTTTTGCCAAGACTTACTGTGTCAACTAGATCTTGTTCAAAATCGATATCGGAACTTTCGTTATCATGCAAGGACATGTGCTCATCTTCTCTGACTTCTAAATTACTGTCTGCTACGACACTTTTTCTTGCTGGAACATTTAACTTTGTCTTCTTCGTAGTCTTCGGTTGTGAAGAACCTTCTCCATGCCTTAAGGTTTTTAAATAGTTTACAACTGCATTGGCCACGTGTTCACCTGTATTGGACTCTTTATCAGCAGATGAGAGTCTGTTCAATACGTCTTCCCTTTTGAGTGGATAAATGCCACATTGTCGGAAACCTGAGTTAATATTTCCTTTTTGGTTAACACTTATTTCTTCCAAAAGAGATTATAACAAATGTGGAAGTTTGTTGCTAATTTCAGGTGATACTACTGCGCTTGTTCTTTTGATATTTTGACATATTCGGTTCCTTAACCTGTCTTTATGACGGAACAAAAGAAAATGCAAACTCTCAGCCGGGTATGTTATTTTTGAATATTTTCAGCATCTTTCACCTGGAATCCAATTACTGTTGTACAATTTTTCGTAAATCATAGTGATCTAAGGGATATCTCCAATCTCAACAATGCCCAAGCGTTTGAATTAGCGCTTCCTCCTCATCTGCATTTAGTTGTGATTGTCCACCTTGTTTTTTAATACTATTATTTTTTCTAATCAGAAGGACAGGATAATGAATATTATGAACTTCTGCAGCCCGTCTGTATGTCAATTCCATGTTCAATGTCTTGCAGGGCAGCTACCATTATATTTTTATCAATTTTTTACTTTCTTTTACCTATATGAAATATAGTATAGAGAAAGTATTGTGTGTCTGTGTATGGGTGCGTGCGTGTGTACGTTCGTGCTTGCGTGCGTGCTTGGTGCGCAGGTGTGTGGGTGCATATGTGCGTGCGTGTGCGTGCGCGTGCGTGTGTGTGTGCGTGCATGTTTGAACAGAATAGCTCGAAAACGAAAAGTTGTAGATAAACAAAATTGATTTTTCACGATTTTCTCGAAATGAGCTCTAACGATTTTCTTTAAATTGATTGCATTTCTTAGACATTTAATGCCCATTCATATAATTAAGACAATTTCTCAGAAAAAAGTCCGTAAAATGAGTAACCGGAAATAGTTTTACCATAAACTATGAATAAAATAGCTATGAAACTAAAAGATCTAAATAAACAAAAATTTGTATGCGATGCTAACTACCTCTGTATCCTAAATCAAGAATTTTTTTAGAATCGAATAACCGGAAGTTCCACTTTATTTCTGTCATTTTTAGATATTTTCCGAATTTTTGTTTTTCGCGATTTTCTTGAAATCGCATCTAATGATTTATTAAAAACGTATTGCATTTCTTACCCATTTAATGAATGACCTTTCATATAGTTTAGGTCGTTTCTCAGAAACTTTTCCGTAAATCGAGTAACCGGAAGTACCCTCACCGTTAACTCAAAATAAAATAACTATGAAACAAAAAGTTCTAGCAGAATGAAAATTTACATTTGTGGCCGTACTACATTGATATGCCAAATCAAGAATTTTGTTAAAATCGAGTAACCGGAAGTTCTACTTTATTTCTGTCATTTTTAGATATTTTTAAAACTTCGTAAATTTCTTAGCTACTTCATTCCGTTTATATGCATCAACCTGTATCTCTAATAAATTTTCAAAAATCGAGTAACCGGAAGTACTTAGTGTATTAATTGCGAACAACATATCTCAACAACTAAATATGATATATGAATGAAATTGTATATTTAAGTTTTTTATCTTCTGCACATGAGACGTCAAGAATTTAGGTAAAATCGAATGCCCGAAAGTGCCACTTTATTCTTGCGATTCCTAAGCTTTTTGCGATTTTCTCGAAAACAGCTTTTATTTTTAAATGTGCTACGATTATTTTGTATTTATGCTTCTTTACGTGAACTTAGCAGTTTTTCTGAAAAAATGCGTTCAAGCAAGTTATCAGAGAAAATTTCCGGAGTTAAGCAGCCTTTCGCTTGTCCAGTAACTTGGATGGGTGACCGTTAAAATTATTGTTTCCAATTATTTGTCGTGTGTTGTCTCACACCAGATTTTTTATACTGTTTTGATCTGGGGTCATGTACATACTTCCGCTGCATCCTTAAATAATTTTTTTTATTAAATAGTTATAATTGTATATATACTTAACTACTACATTTTGCATATAACATAAAATAGTAAAAGTGCGGTGAATAGAAACATGTTCCTATTTACCCCACTTTAACCTCAAGTATTCCTAGTTTTATCAAATATGCATTTTTTAAGAAATTTTAGTTTCCTAGAGGAAATTAATTACATTTGCACAAAGTGCACCTGTTTGAGATATTATTACATAAAGGTTATCTTTTTTCTTCTGGAAAAGATATGCAAAGCTTTTCGTTAATAAAAATAGACGAACTAACCACCAGTCAGAAACAAGTGGTTAGCGGTGTTGTCAATTCGATTTACTAATATTCTCAGTATAACGGGTTGCCTACATGTTAGGTAATATTTTACTTTAATTTAAGTCGAAATTACTTAAACGATGAGGGATCTATGGCCATACAAATAACTTTTCCAGTTTTTGTTTCTATTAACCACATAGTTTCTATTCACCCCATTTTACGGTACTCCAAATTTTATAATGCGGAAAGTACTGGTAAGCAGAACACCAATTAAGGGAATTTTATATTAAGAAACTATAGTAGCTTAACATTTTAAAGTAGCACAGAGTTTATAAGCCATTATGGCCAAACGTCGAATATTAACTATGTAACTTATATTGTAAATAGGTACATGCAACTTGCAACTACCGTAAATGGAACTGGGTTTCTGGCATAACATAAAAAGGTAACTGTTTGAATTTAATTAAATAAGTTAAGCAACCCGTTGTAAGCGTGTCTTAAGTTTTAAAAAACAATAATGAAGTATTGAGAGACACCCGGTATATAGAAACATATTTTGAACATACTTGGTAATATCTCGTCAACATTTCAATAACATTAACAATAGGATTTAATATTCAAAATTATAATTAATTCAATTGATAACAATGTTTAAATTCCTTCTTTCTTATAAAATAAACATTAATTGGGATTCGCAGAAAGCAATATAATGTAACAGGATATTTTCGAAACTATCATGTCAGCAATCGTATGGACATGCGTACAATTCCCGCTTCGTTCCCCCGTTCCGTAAAAGTGTCATGGAAGTTGAGTCAAAGTTAGGAATTGAGAGAGTAAACAACGCTTCCTAGTTGGCGCCTCTGAATACATGCGTACTATAAGAAGGGGCAGTCTCATTGTCGATTTGAATGCCAGGAGAGAAGAATTACGCAGTTTAAGTTTCGTAATTTTTCCAATTGTTAGGAAATTCGGCGTATTGACGCCCTCAGACGGATTGTACTTGGTTCAACTATCGTCTTTACACTTCGTTTCCTGAACAAGGGTTAAGGATCGAATGGTGTAGTACAAAATAAGGTACAAGATAATATAGGACAAGGAACGGCACTGTTTCCTGCTTCTTTGGGAAATTCAGTTCACGGATGACATGTAAGTGAAGTTATTTTAATTTGACTACAACAACCCCTTTCATAAACCCCGCTGGAACTAGTATTTCGATCAAGCTCAAAATAGACATTTGAAATAATTTTTGTAATTAAGATACCAAAAGTTTAATTAATTCAATTATTTAGTTAAGTTAAGGCCACAATTTAGGGGCCGAATTTTTGTTAAATTTAGAATAAGGATAAATATTAGATACTCAGGGATCCCCTAATTTAGTTATAGTTAACCAACAGTTTCTTTTGTTATCAGTGATTTACCTACAAGTAAAATTATTGAATTGCATTTACCGAATTATATATTTTACATTTTCAAGTATCCATTACAGTGACTTATCAAATTCAGATTTTGTTATTTCTGGGGTATAAAAATCCTTAAAACTAGTAATCATTCTTTCTTTCAGGGAATTGCTAGAAATAAGTAAGATAAATCTCTTAAATGTAAGTCTCGATCGACCTGATCGAAGTATAAACCCAGTGGCGCACGCTTCACCTCCTACGTACTAAGTACACCGCTGTTGTACCGAATTTTAGGTTTTGGAAAAGGAGCCTTTGTTCTCTACTTTCCTCCATCATATAGCCTGATGTTTTTATAACAAAGTCGTACCCTTGAATACGACTTTCCCCTATTGTTGTCACTGCAAGACGTTCCTAAACACAGCCCTATTTAGTTTAATAGCTAACTTGGAACCCCTCGTCTCCACTGACTGCCGGTGCGACCTCGCTAGTTCAGGAAATAACACCATATGCACCCTTAGGCCGCAAAACCTAACCTACCGCCTCTGTAAATCGAACTTCGCATCCAAACATTATAAAAGACACATGGCAAACACTTTTTGATGACTGAATGATTAATATAATTGTAGTACATACAAATAAATTGTCACAAATGAAATTTTAGCTATAATAGTACATTTATATATATTAGGAACCAGAAAAGATCTGAAAATTTCATCTGTGAAACGTTTTCAAAACAAAGCATAAAAATCTATCGGTGCAAAATGAATAACCCTAGTTTTAAATTTTTACTAAACTGCATTCAACTTGATAACAGAACTCAAATAAATCTCGGGGCTGTCCATTTCGTGTATACATATCATCCAAGCCCTACAAATATTGTTTAAAAGTGGTAATAATGTGTGACTCCAAAACATTTTACATAGTTAGCACTATTCCCTATATTACATATTATATATTACATATTACATATTACATATTACATATTACATATTACATATTACATATTACATATTACATATTGCATATGGCATATTGAATATTGCATATTGCATATTGCATATTGCGTATTGCGTATTGCGTATTGCGTATTGCGTATTGCGTATTGCGTATTGC
>JAHWXV010133050.1:0-20959 GCA_024586415.1 Phrixothrix hirtus | reverse complement strand
TTTCTTATTACAATTGATGACGTCACACATAATCTGAATTTGTCACGATATAGTTTCTATTACAATTAATAAATTTTTTCAGGTTTTCTTTAATTTCCCCTTGCTTCGATCATATCTAACAATTTTAAATAATGCTAAATAAAATCAACCGTTTGGATGGTGCCTTTACAGGTAAATTATTTGAGCTAAATCTTGTTTATTTACTCGAACATGTTTATATATGCATCAAACGGAAACCTTAGATGTAACATGAGTCAGTAAATAATGATAATGGATTTTTGAGTTTTGGTATATAGGGTGTTTCTGTATAAGTACGAAAAATTTAGGTCATTTTTTGATCAAAATGAAGAAGTGGGGTCGTTTGTCACGTTTTGTTGGCGTCTCGTGCCAATATTTAAATTTACCGCCGTACGTTTACGATAAATGCGTGGTTGTTATGACTACGAAAATAAATAGGTCGGTCGGAACAAACACGAGAGACGAGTTTTTTTCTCGGTGGCGATTTTCACTCTTATGGATTACGAATGTGAATAATTTGTAATAACTCGTCGTGAGAGTACCGCGATGTGGCATTAAAACACGCGTAGGTCGTAAATGATAGAAATCGATTGTAAATGAGTGATTTTTGAAGTTTCTGAGGTGAGTGCAAGGTTTCTGCAGGAGTAAGTGTGTCGGAATCCCGGTCCTAAAAAGCCAAATAGTAGGTTTCGGGGAACTACCTACCTTTTTCCACCCCGTTCGCAGCTTCATCGGACGTGTGAATTCATCTTATGAGAGCGCAGGGACGTGTAAGAGTCACGGCCGATGTTTATGGTACTTTTGGGTAAGCGAGTAGCCCTGTGACGCGTCGATCAAAACAAAGGTACTTATTATTACATTCTTTGCTTCAATATTGGTTGCCTATAAGGGCGCATGTAGTATGTCAACGTGTATCGGCGGGAATCCAGTGTAATTCATAGTCCAGGCTGCCGAATGTTGTAAAACCCAACTTACACCATTCCCATTTTAAGGGAAACCTGTCAAAACAAAATTCCTGTCCGAACTATGAATGCATACTTGTATTTACTGTGAATAGAATATTTAAATAATAAGATCATTTTATAGTAGATGGGTTAGTCTTCCCCGTAACTCTTTAATTAGGCCGCATTCAAGAGCCGGAGAAGTTTGCTTGTAACACTGTGTATCCTGTTGTTGTTTTTTGTGTATTCTGAATAAGCTATTTCTTTAGATATATATAAATAGTTATTACCCAATTGGACTTTCATTTTAAACTTAGATTAAGTTAACTGTGATTATTTTGTATTTCAGGGGATATGTGTTAGTCAAGGTGCCTTCCCCTCTAGCCACGGTCTTAATTCATACTGATATTTGGGGCCTAGGTAAGAGGCAAACTGGGACAACGCATTTATAAGTTGAGGAACCGTTTTTCCCTGTTCCGAAGGACAATTCGAATCATTATACGGTCAACAAGGAGCAGTGGCGCCTCCCCAACCTTCAAACCATTTGTACGTAATTCCAGCCTTTTTCTTAGAGCGTGGGCGTGCTGGTGAAATCTGTCACGGACCCCCCCCCTCCTCAGAGAAGCTAGGGAGACACCAGCATCGTCGTCGGGCGTAACTCCAGCCGCATTTGTGACACGTTCATATAACATTTTTGTCTAAGGTGCTTCCCTGAGGATCTACAACCCCTTGAAGGTGGGGCTGAAAAATAGGTTATTTTTTTCTGATCCAAAAAAAGTTTGAAGGATGTGGTTTAATTGAAGAGGTTTCATTATGAATAAACTACCTACCACTAATTTTTTGACCTTCTCATGCCATTAGAAGGGAGTAAAACTGTCAATCTTATTTAATTTTTTAAAGAATTTTTAGCGATGACGACCTTTTCTCATTTAAAAATATGAATTATATAGCAAAATTCATTTAGGAATTTTTATCTCTCTTGAAGTTATTGTCTAAATCGTTTAGTTTTGAAGTAAAAAAATAAAATGTACTTAAATGTTTTTTAATTAATTTCTGCTTTTAATTGATTCAAAAATTTAGTAGGTCACTATCAAAGTCGTCAACGTCAAATGGTCTATGTTTTTTCTGCAAAAAATTATTGGCCTTATTGCGTAAGCAGTTATTAACCTCGTCTTTGTTAACAAAAACCTATTTTACTGCAAAATTACGATCTTGGCAATGAATAATAATAATTACACAAATGCAAAATTGGCTAGATGGTTGTACTTTGATATGTACCCTCAGCGTATTGTGCCTCATCCCTCGCTGTTTCCTCGTCTTCACCAACGTCTTTGTGAAACCGAAAATTTTCAAAAACGCAGAGCTGATGTTAGTCGAAATCGTTATGCTAGAACAGTGGAATTAGAGGAAGAAGTTCTGGATCTAATCGAGGAGGACAATATGATTAGTACTAGAAAAATTGCAGAAACCATAAATGCTACTCCATCGACTGTATGGAGAATCTTGAAATTCCAACAACGCTATCCTTACCATATCCAGCGAGTCGAAGTCCTTCTACCACGTGATTATCGCCCTAGGTTCGCCTTACGTGAACGTCTTCAGCAGAACATTGTGTTATGAATTTTCTTCATTGCCAATAAGTATTTAGGTTTCTAATTAACATAGGAATTAGAAAATGTTTCTTATCAGTTGCCCAAACTAAACTAATTCATAGAACATATAGACCCTTCTTCTGGATGGTCCTGAAATAGTGGAATTCGCACATGTTATTTACGCCAAATAAAAATAAAATATTTTGGATAATAAAGAAATTTAATATATATAATTACAAGTAATCATAAAAAAACCTCTAACGGATGTTAGTAAATTCTTAATTATAAAATGCTAAACTGGTACTTGAATATGAAAGTATATTTTTAATTTAGCAAATGGACAAGTAAGTCTATCAACACTCCAAATAGTTTTATCGTATGAATTTCCATTATACGCAAAATTAAACTTTCATTAACTATTCTGCGTAACCCAAACTAAACGGGACACCGATATATATAAAAAAATCACTTATCTGTTTACCGACAGCTACTGATGCCTCCAATTTTGCCAATGGAAAATTACCAAAGTCGTTGCAGCATCCCTGCTACAGATTCTTAGGGATGCATTCAAAAAAAATATATGAAATGTAATTAACTTTACAGCCGTAGGCTATCACTAGATGAAACCATGAGCGCCTTCCTCAAACACCCATCTTAGCTTCGATATCAACGATCGAAAATCCAACTAAACTAAAATGGGCTTTCCAAAAATTATTAAACAAATTAACGTAACACACCGATGCGTAACATTATTCTATAAAGAGACTTTATTCAATCCAACACCTCCCATTAAATAGACATGGATAAAACTCGTGAAATATAACACTTTCTTCCTTCTGCCAAAAATGATGACGACCGTCATGCCTTGCCCTCCAAAATCTACGCCTGCGCGAGAAAAATTCGATTAATAGCATTTCATGTGAAGATGGGCAACACAACGCCCTCTTTATAAGCAAAAATGAAATTAAATGATTTAAAATGTAAATTTGCATGCTATCATACAAAATTAAATCCGTCAATGTAAAATGCGTTTTCTAGAGCTAAACGGAATTTATATTCCCTGAAAATAATAATACAGAGATGGACTCAAGGAATTTAATGAATTTGAAAATACAATAATTTGGAATGTAGACCAGAACGAATGTTTGAATAACAATAAAGGTAACAAAACCAAAGTGAAGTGTACAATCATGTACAAAAATAAAAGGTATGAAATTCAATTCGTAACAATTGATGAAAATCCAAGATTTTTGGAATTAATCATGTTTTTTCACGAGAGGCGTTAACAAATTTTCATAGCAACCCCGTTTGGACCGATTAAAATCCCTATCCTACACAAGAAATTCACCATCAACATAGATTTTCTCTCAATGTGTGGTTGGGTGTTATTGAGGATTATTTGATAGGACCATATTTTCTACCCTTAAGATTAAATGGCGAATCCTACTATAATTTTCTTCGAGAGGAACTTTCTACATTGCTCGATACCAATACAAATTTTGCTGCAATTATGGTTCATGCATGACGGAGCCCTCCCCATTTTGCTATGAACGTAGGACAACATCTTGACAATACGTTTCCCAATCGGTAGATACGTAGAGCAGGGCCTAAAACTTGGTCGCTAAAATCCCCCGACTTAAATCCCATACATTTTTGTATCCCGGGTTATCTAATATCGTTGGTATACCGGACGCCCATTGAAAACGAGATCGAGTTAAGAAATAGAACTGAAGATTTTTGCAATCAGATTATAAATACTCCTGACATATTCGCACGCACTCGCGAATCGATGATCAGCCCTTGTATACGGGCTGCTGGCGGTTATTTTCAGCACCTTTTGTAAACTGTCCTTTCTGTTTTGTTTCCTTTTATTATTAAATAAGTTTTAAGTTTTGTTGATTATTTAGGCAATTATGTGATATTTAATTAAAAAAAAATGAATACATTTTATTTTTTTACTTCAAAACAAAACGATTTAGACAATAACTTCGAGAGAGATAAAAGTTTCTAAACGAATGTTACTACATAATTCATGTTTTTAAATGATAAAAAGTCGACACGCTAAAAGTTCTTTAAAAAAATTAAATAAGGATTGACATTTTTAACCCCTTCTAATGACATGGGAAGGCCAAAAAAATTAGTGGTAGGTAGTTTTTACATAAAGAAACTTCTTCAATTAAAGCACATTTTTCAAACTCTTTCTGAATCAGAAAAAAAATAACAACCTGTTTTTCAAGCACGCCTTCAAGAGGTCGTAGCTCCTCAGGGGAATACTTTAGGCAAATATTTTATATAAATTTTTTCGTACTTATTCTGAAACACCTTGTATAAGAAAGGTTAAATCTGAAATTTTATGTGTTTTTCGGTAAAGGTATTAAATTTGTATTAAGGGTAATTTGCTTTTAAAGATACATCTGCATTTTTAAAAATTCTTTTATAGGTAGAAATAATATCCTTTTCAATAAAATAATTCTAATTTTTTCTGTACAACTTAACTGAAATTAAAATCATTAGATGTCTAATTACAGTTGATCATTAAGCAACAGTGATAGCTTGAAATTTTTCTAAATTGTAACAATATATCTATTGCAGTTATTTTAGGAACACGCTATATAAGGTAAGTTTAATACACAAATCTAATCTAGTCTCGTTTTACTTGTACAACCTCGATATCCTTCAACTTTCCATATTTTGCTGATCCTTACCATACACCTTTTCTACAAACCTTGGTTTAATTTTTTCCATTGAGAAAAATAATTTGGATCTAAGGTGAGCACTTTCTCTACTTTTTAATACGAAATCAATTTCAGCTGAAATTTTATGGTCATTTTGGGTATGCTTTAAAATTCTTGAATTGAAGATTTTATTAATTATACTTTATTTATTTTTTCTCTACTATAGAGACAAAGCGTAGACTTCGAAAGAACAAAATATCAAGAGCCTTAACGTTTTTGAGATTTGGTTGTTCTCACGTAACATGGCTAGAACGTATTAGAAAGGAGGAGCTACCGTGTTAAATGGACAGAGGTAGAGAACCAGTCATCAACGGCTAAAAAGCGAAATAAAAATACCCGATACTCCTGTTGATCATAAAAAGAAAGGTGTAAGCGCGTTTAAAATTCCCACAACATCTATCTTTAATTTGGGAACACCCTGTATATAAGGAAATCAATAAAAAAAATCAAATGTGTAAAATACCCGTATTCATTTAATATCAAAATTGACAAATAAGGATATTACAGGTTATTACAAACCTTGTTTATAACAAAGAACTTTTGAAAACCCCTAGTTTACGAGCGTAAAAACAATTTACAACTTCAGCTCCTCATGTTTGTTTCTATAAATCAATGACAACGACTAAATCCCTCTATTCCCGGCAATTTCAAGGTGAAGAAATACAAAATGAGTTAGTTGATACCAGAGTTCTCAAGTGTACGCACATATTAGCGAGGCGTGACATCATCGAGGCATTGCCGTTTCCGAATTCAAGAATACGAACTAGCCACCTGTATCAACTACCGACTGTCTGAATCATAGAGAATCAGGCTAATTGGCGCTTCTGGCGAATCAAATAGGATTTGAGTCATCGGACGTTTGGGAAAGTACTCCAGGTACGTTATAATGGGAAACTAAGGCAGTCATCGAATCCCACTTGACAGATCAACAAGTTCACTAAGAGGAAGCCGACCCTTTAACCCCGATATTTTTTTGGTAACGTAATAACAAGTTCGCTGGGGAAGTTACTACTGTCAAGTCTCAGTTAGACCTTTTGTTGTTTAATTATGTGAACTCTTTTAAATTTAAAGTAAATACAAACAGTTAGTATCGTTAAATATTGCTATTTTGGGTCACCTTTAATTCAAGGGGTCAATATTTTGTTAATAGTTTAAGTATATTTTAAATAAGAAAATTGGGATCCCTTCTTTTCCTCTTTTGTTTAGAATCAATTTGTCAGTTAGTAATTAATTGTTTACCTAAATGTGCTCTAATTGCATGTATAAGTTATATTATTTTATTCTAACCCTTTAGTCAAAGCCAGATGCTTTTATTATTTCAGAATTTTTCGTAATCTTAGTAATAAGAATTAACAATAACATTCTTACAGGAAAATAATAGATTTATGTACTTAAGTAACACTCATACATTGTAAGTCTAACCATATGATTTTAGGAGGACTTCTTCAGTGGCGTACGAAAAACCAAGTACCTTGTAAATATTCCGAATACAAGCATCGCATTTACGGTTGGAATTAAAGTCCTTGTCATTTAGTTTCCAGTAATTTGAACTTCCCTTTTGACAAACAGATAAGGTGGCGCCCAAAATCACGGCCTTTGCACAATTTTGTCTCTTGAAAGCCGTCTTGAATTTTTAGCTCAATTCTTACTGTAAAGCCCCCCACGCTACACTGTCGCTGCCGGAGCAACGAGCTGATTCAGGATAAAAACAACATTTCCCTCTACTTTCAAAGGCCCAAGACATTTTCGTCCCGTTATAAATGTTGACAGGAAAATATCGGCAAAATAGATACTGTTTACTCATTTTAGATCTTGCGATAAGAATACATTTGTACATCACTTCAAATATTTAGGACAGCAATATAGAAAATAAAAATTACAATGATAGTAAACTTCCATCAGAGAAAAGTATCTGAAGAAGATGAGGACCCTAGGTGCTGAAACTATGTGATTCTTTGCCTAGACATAAATGTTTTCTTTATATTTGTTACAGCATGGAAGGAAAGGCGGAGGAGAGCTTCTTATGCAGCTTTCCGAATTCTTAGGGAAAGTGAAAGGCTTTTGGCATTCGCACCTTCCCATCGGTTCATGTGGGAGTATAAGGAGCCTCGGGAGATCAGCTCTTCGAAGAATGAGAACCTCAATTTATATATCTAAAATCAACAATAAAAATTGTAAAATGTAAATTTCTTCTAACGCACTTGAGTATCTAGTCATTTCTTGAATTCTTAATGCTTAGGTTTTTTAATTTATGCTACACTCGAGTAATCTTCAATCGATATTTCTGCTATCTATAAACTTCTTGTTGCATTAAAATTCTTACTAAAGTCTATTTATTCTTTAGACTGACAAAAATAGAATTGTACTAATGCCAAACAAACTTATCAACTGATTCTTTGAAGGTTCGAACTTTTTAAGTAGACCCCATACATTTTTTAGATTTATAGGTTGATAATATATTATTTCGTCTTTAAATATGATAAAGTATTGTGGTACAGTGAACACAAATTCATAAAGAAGCTGTACTTTACTACTATAATGAACATCTGTTAGGTGAAAAGTTTAATGTAGACACGCTAGACATTTATTTAATTGTTGAACTAACACGTACCATCCAGGAAGCACTCAATTTGTTCCTCAATCATTGGCTTATCAGTGGTATTTTTCTGTAGATTTTATGGTTAGATTATTTTATTGATTCACATTTTTTGTATTAAGCTTTAATAAATAAAAGAGCTGGGTAGATATGGAAATGTAATACTTGCTAGAAGTTTAAACAAAATAATTCTAAAAGTACACTTCAAATACAACGAAATAAAATTGATTAATGAAATTTGTTTATCTACGAACGCAACAGGTTATTTCTAAAAGTAATCACTTTGTTGAACCACTCTCATTCATATGGACGACAACGAAGAGTAAGTTAAGTTTGAAGTTTATTTTTAACTCTAAAGTGTTCTATTCTATTTCTAAAACCGCTGTGGTATTAATATAAATGGAAGTGCATTGCATAAACATGTGTACGAGGTTTATTTAAAAAAAAAACATTATTTATAGATGTTTCTGGCACTTCATTGAAACTTGTCTTATAAACATGCTGAGTGAGGAACTAAACGGTTCTTGTATTGCAAAATATGATTTGTAATTCGCTTGATCTAATAAAATGCTGTTACGAATTCTGATTTTTTTATCAATATAATGGATAGTGTATGAATTAATAATTTAAAACATGTCAGTAACTTCATTTATAAAGGATTGATTGGTTAATTCAAGTAATTTTATTAATGTTTTTCTTTAAAATCGTAATTATTTCAAAAAAATCTGGTGGGACTTCCTCGTACCAATTTTTAATTTAATTTGAAGTTATTGATGTTAAATATGTAAAGGGCTCCATTGTAAAATTTGGGGTAATATTTATCTGTTTGTAATTAGTAGTCTTCTCCAAAAATGAAATATTTTTTAAAGTTATTATTGGTAGTAATAAATAACGAATGTAATATTATTAATTAATTATTATTAATATCATAATTAATCCGAACGTTTTCGTTCTTGTAATTGGTAATCCAATGAGTACATTATCAAGGATTTTTTCTTATAAAGGTTCAATTGTTTATTACAATATTATAGAGTTGAAACGCAAAAAGCTATTCCTATTTCTACACTTCATTAATACAGGAATGTTACTATTCTATAAGTTCACCAGTTCGGTGCGAACAATAACCTAGTTTTGTTTAAGCTAAATTTTCTGATTACACTTATTTCCTGTCCAGCAGGCTATCACGTAATATGACGTTTCGGCTTTGTCTATTGAATTTACAGGAAGAAAATGATTTATATTCGTTATATCCAGGTTTGCTCGGTCGTGAGGGCCGAGTTGTTAATGAGGGTAATGCTTTTGGTCCCGGTGGGTACCCTGCTCATAAGATCATATGATCATTTACTCGGCAGTCCTGGATGTTAGTTATTTTAGCGGCGACGTCATATAAGTTAATGACGTCCGGTCGTACTTTTGGTGCGGTGTCAACTTTTTTTAACAAAGTTAGACGTCGAAGTTGTTAATTATTAATGAATGTATTTGAGCGTTTGACTCAATTAATATTTTAATGATTTATGTACACTTTTGTTTATATTATTAAATTATTTATGTTCTTAAGCTGTAGTGCATATGTATGGGAAGCAATTAATGTACTCAGTGACATAGAAATTGCAACGCTAAGAAGGAGTAGGAATTTCTTAATCAAAGTTGGTAGATCTGTTGGGCTAACATTAAGTAATAATTGATTAATTTTTGAGATCAAGTGGTAATGTGATAACGTCACATTTGACAGTTGTTATAATTTTCTGCTAACTTTTTCGGTCTGTATTTTTCGTACAATTTCTTGTTCCTTTTCATTGTTAATTAATATTATTTTGGTTGTTCTTCTTTTGTTAACGTATTTTGTTTGTCTAATCATCCCTAGAGTACGGCAACGCGGATATTGTCGTCAATTAAGTGAATTTGGCACAGGTCGAATTATTGGTTTGCGCGAATCTGGTTCTTCATTTGAGGGTAAATGCTAACCGTGTAAATCGAAATTAGTCTACTGTAATGCGAGTGTGTCGTGTATGACTTGAAGATGGCCAGGAACATTGCAAAAGAGGAAGCGGGGTTTTAAAAAGAACGAATGATAGTCAAGATCGTCGCTTAAGACAACTGGCATTTAGAGGACGATTTTCTACTACTCGAGCAGTTGCTGACTAATGGTTTGGTGAAGAAAGTCGCTTTATAATCCTTAGAACAATTTATCGCCGAATCCGAAGTTTTGGGTTAACATCATATCGTCTTTGTGCTTCCTTTGACTGCAGAACATTGTCAGCAACGATTACAATGGTGCAATGAACAATCCCATTGGAATCTTGAATGATGTCGTGTTGTTTAGAAATTCATGGGGTGAATGACGGAATCTTCAATTTACAGTTGAGAGGAACGTACACCGCACTGTGGGTGTTATGGTTTGGAGTGTGATTACTTATACCAGCAGGTCTCCCTTGGTGTTCATTCGAGGCAATATGACATCACAATTGAATATGGTGATAGGATTTGTACACAACAAGAAGTATGTAATTTATTTAATAATAAATATCCACAGAGACCGGATATAAATTAATTAATGGCAAGCAAAATTGAAAATAGTTTAGAAAAGTTGGTACCGTAGAAGATTTACCAAAAAATGGTCGCGCAGTTGTTGAAAATGACACCAAATTAAACGCTTTTCTGTCTATGAAATATAATCTGCACAGCAGTGCTCGCCAGATTGGTGGGGATCGTGATATACCTTTTACAACTGTAAACAGTACTCAAACATTCTTTCATTCTTTCAAAATAGATTTTGTACAGGGATGCACTTTCACTGTAAAAGGTAATGTCAATCGACAAAATTATAGATACTGGACTACAGAGAATTTCAAATGGATACGAGGAGATCCTACTCAATTTCCACAGGAAGTTAATGTTTGGGCAGGAATTGTTAGAAACAAAATCACTGCACAATATTTTTTTGATGGCAATTTAAATGGACCGACATATTTAAACTTTCTATTGAATTTTCTTGTGCCAACCTTAAGAAATCTATTTTCTAGTAGAAATAATCCATTAAATGCTAACAAAAGTTTATGGTATCAACAGGACAGTGCGTTTCCTCATTTTTTAGCAGATGTTCGAAGATACTTTGATCAAGTTTTCCCCCACCATATCTCACACCTTTAGATTTTTTCTCTGAGGTCACTTAAAACATGTGGTTTATAACAGCAAGTCCAAGAATGTTAACGAACTACAGGACAGAATTACAAGAAAAACTATTAACAAAGTTTAACAAGAGTTTATTTATAGTTTGTGTTACTGTCAGGCAGAGAGAGGCCAGCAATTTAAACATTTGTTATAATTGTTTACAAAATTTGTAACGTTTCCCGCGAAACGTGATAACAATTCAAAACATGATTTAATGATATTCCGAGAATTCTACACGTTTTCGCTATATTAGTGATTCCGGAAGTGTAATTATTAAGACTGAAGTAAAGACAGAACAAACTTTAAGAAAGTGTCGAATACCGTGCGCGAGAATACAATTTCAGTTTAAATTACAGATAAATAAATTGCTTAATTATAGGCTGTTATAAAAATGCTATAAGCTAATGAATAAACATTGCACAATCTGACGCATATATAACCAGTTACCGTCCGAAAAAAGCCAAGATTGTTTTGATAATTAATAATAATTAACATAAGCAACAATCTCAGATGATTTAAATATTAATTAATTAGTAAAAACTAATTAAAATCTATTGCGAAATATTGTGTCACGTTATGCAAACGAATCAGTTAATCCACATGTAATTGTTATCCGTATTGATAAGATATCAGACAGAGAAAACCGTCTGAATTGATGTTCGCTGAATAAAGAACGCGAGTACAAATTTAAGTATAAATAAGGCGCTTTCACGAGCTGCAAATCAGTCTTCGTAGGAGACTCTGTACGTCATATTGCCTAGTGCAAAGACCGTAAAAACTTTTATGTAAAGTCAAGTTATTTTGTTATTAATTTTAACAGCGATACTGGCGCAGCGTCCTCTGGGCTCGTCAAGTCTATTAAAATCCTAACCGCGGTGCAAATGACAAACCTTTAGAAGACGCCGTATGCTAGAGATCTGAATACAGCGATTCTTGAACGACGTTCTATTCTTCGTTGGTCTGTAACAAAGATAGACCGAGTATAGAATAATCTAACCTCGGGGATCCTCGTAACTGAGTGTTCTTGGTGTTACCCCCGCCGAATTAATAACGAAACCTCCTTTGAGTCGATTACAAACAAGTTGCTTTGTAACTATTTGTGAACGACGTCAAGAGTCCATCATCGTCGTTGTGTGTTGAGTTGTATCGATAGCAGACGCACAGGTACACTGTATCGCAACAATCCAACATATGAAACATGCCATCATTTGCAGATGAATTGCTGTGTATCGGTCTGCAAACAACACCATCTGTAGAGACCCTTTGCGATACTGGGTGGCAACAGAAGTCGCGAGTAGTCGCTAACGGCGACCGCTAAGAGCGACGCACTCGTGCTCAGATCTCAAAAGGTATTGCCGATCCTTGTATTCAAAACATACCAGGAGAACAGGATTTGACCGAGTCAAGACACGCTACGCCCTCCGCTTGTTCCAACACCGCAGCAATTCCAAATTATCGTGGTCGTATAAGCCTTATAGAAATTCTAACTTTTATACGTACGAGAATAATTGTAAATAGTTTATTTTGTCTGCTGTCAAAAAGTTATGTTTATTTTATTTTCTATTATTGTACCAGTGTGATTTTGATTTAATTTATGTTTCAATTACCATTCAATTTCTGTAAATTAATTGTTACTGTTACATATTTTCTTTAATATCGGCGAAAACCGAAACGGTCATTAATTAAATACTACCGAAGTTTGTATCATGACCGAAGTCCGAATGACGTCATTTGCACAAACGATGTCCACCGTAAACTAATTATTTTACAGATATACTGACTGCCAAACCGGACGAAATGAGAGCCTCTAAAGTTAGTGAGAACATCATCAAGACCCTCCCCCGCACGACTGAGCTATCACCGAGTAGAATGTAAATTCTTTGTCTTCTCCGTGTACTTTTGCTACAAACTGAAACGTCACACATTGATTAATTAATAATTAAGAGAAATTGTTGAGGTTTTGTTCAAATTTTTAACTTTAAATACTCGTATCTCTCAAGTTAACAACTTCAGATCATATAAATTATACATTTTTAAAAATACCTTTTCAGATAGAATTCAAAAATGGAAAAATATGCAGGGTGTTTTAATTAAAAAATACGATGATGGCGTCATTACTGGAAGAGTAATGTCATTAAATTATATTAAATGCAAGAAATTATGTGAAATTAAAGAAGAAAATTGCCGTGTCCGCCGAATTTTTCCAGACCCATTTAATTTGACAGATATTAAATTTATTCCAAACTTTATGTACACTGTATATATATACAAAATTAATAAAATCATATCAAATTTCTTAATACAAGCACTTCTGTCATAACTAATACAAAAACAATCTTTTTAACATGTTTTTTGTGTTTCAACCCTATAATATTGTAATAAACCATATCACACTTTGCTACTATAACAATAACTGAATATTTATAAGTTCTAGATAATGTTCTTATTCGATTACCAATTACAAGAACGAAAATGTTCGGATTAATTACTACCAATAATAACTTTAAAAAATATTTCATTTCTTGGGGAAGACTACAAATTGCAAACGGTTTATTGATATTAATTGCTTTCCTATACACCTACACTGTAAAATTAATTTATAACCATAAATAATTCATCCTAAAACAAGGCAGACTTATGTAAATAGAAATACAAATCATTAAAATATTAATTTATATTTATTTTGGGAACGATAATGCCAACAATTGCCTATTTATTTAAATGAACTGGCGGAAACCTGCTTAAATCCGGGGATTGCCCTCGATAACTCGCTTCAACAAATTTTTTCATCGAAATATAAAAGAAACGCGTAAGAAACGCGGTAAGTTTTAAAATAATCGTTCACGCCGTTTTCGCGAAAATTGCAAGAATATTTCGCACTTCTAGTCATTCGGTTTTAACAAAATTCTTATTATAACACGCCAGGATGATAAAATTAAATACTGTAGATTTAGTTTTTGAGATATAGTGATCACATTCTCACGCACATGCGTATGCCCATGCGCATTTACTTGTCGTGTACGCGCACTCTTCCTACACACGCACACGCACACGTACACGCACACACAGATGCACATGCACATGCACGTACACGCACACACAGACACACACACACATACACACATACACACAACATACGCACGCACACACGTACACATTACACCAACACACAATTTCTAAAAACATGTTTTTCGGACCCGGATACATCGAAAATTTTAACGGAGACAACTTTCTCTATATTATACAGGGTGGCCAAAATAAAAGAGGCCCGGTATGAATACAGAAGTACAAATACATACAAAAAAGTAAATTACTAATATATTATAATTTCTATTTAAAAATGGTAAATACAGAATATTATGGATAACAACATACTGAACATTCAATAGTTCATGGAAGGTGTTCAGCATTAACTTCGATACAAACTTAGCACGTCCCAACGTGTTGTTGAAAACTTTTGCTAGTTCATTTGATGTGATTTCCGCAATTGTCTTGCGATGTTAGTTTTCAACTCTTCGATTGTATGCGGGTTATTACTATACACTTTACCCTTTAAGTTACCCCACAAATAAAAATCGCAGGTAGACAGATCGGGCGATCTGCGAGGCCATAAACCTGCGGAAACTGTACGATATTTTGCGAAAATTTCATGGTTGTATGACATTGAAAACCATGAAGTATGCACCGTGGCACCACTTGCTGGAAAAACGCATACTCTCGTTCTTCCTCCGTTAGCTGCGCTACGAATGGTTGCAACAATTCCGTTACATTGTCAAACACTTTCTTATATTTGGATCACTCTGTATAATACATGAAAATTAATTAATATAAGTTTGGGTAAATTATAATTATCAACCTTTATTAATGCACCCCGTATGCTTTGTAACCTGTAACCTTGAATGTCATCATTTAAAATTTTAATTTATAATAAATCAATTCTTGGTATTTAGTTTAATAAGATGTTTTATTTTTAATTCCGTCATTTTCAAAGGCATTTTAAGTAATTTTAATATACAAATAAAATCTATGCTGTTGCCTTTAAAATAATAAAACCCTATGATAATTATTTATTTCAGATTTGATGAGAATAATTTCAAATAAGAAATAATATTTTAAATAGGTCAGCTAAATTACGTTTCTATAAAATTTACGAAGATGATGCAATTCTGTAATTCTTGGTACAAGGCATGACATCACCGTTAGTTGCTATGCAAATTTGATGACGAGTGATTTTTCTACTGCGCCCTGGCAGTCCATACGATTGGCTATTTTGAAATGCAATTTAAGAATGGATAGTTTTTCGTAAGTAAACTTTTCCCATTTCCGTTTTTGTTGGTTAGCGTCCTTGTTAGATAATATAAGAATGGGAGATTCGTTTAGAAACCATCGAGTAGTAAACATGTTGGTGTAGTAAAAACGTAAAAAGTAACAAAACTTCCGTTCGTTGTGTAAGAAGATGCTTCATAATTGTGGGTAGTGTTCTATTTTGTAGAATGGATATTCCTAAGGAGTTGGAAAATCAAGGTTTGCCGTTTATACGGTCTTAGTATTTGAACCAGTAGAAGCACGTTTTCCGCCATTGTTTAAGGCTGGAGTTCCAAAGTTGAGATGAAGTGAATTGCCTAATACGGAAGGTTTCCTTCGTTATATAGTAGAACCAATTCATACAAGTTAAGGTGTACGTAAGTTTACTTTTTGTTATTTAACTGAAGTGATCGATGAAAATGGTCGAAGCTCAAGAGTTTGTATCTTTTTGAGTGTATTAACTGATTTTTAATTGTAAAAAGATTTGACTGCTCATACTTATTTATGTAACATTAATTTATAATCTTTTAAGTTGTAGTTAGTATTCTTTGTAAGCGCGGATCCCTTTGTAATTTTTATTTTGGTTAATTAATTATTTCTAGAATTAAAACATTAAAATATTAAACAAAATGTAACGTAACCTATATTAATTTTTCTTGTGACATAAATATTTTCATTTCATTATAGTTATTGTTAAACACATTTAAATTTAAATTTCCAGTTGTTAACGTGTACTTTTATTAGCATAAGATTTATATTTTTATTTTAGGAATTTTTAAGGTAAGCGACCCTTTGAAGTATTTTATTCAGCGTTTAGGTAATCACAACGCCTGACCTAGCATGACTCAATGATAACCCACTATATAAAGTAATTTTTCCGATTTGTTGGTAGCAATTTAATATTAACATCCTTCTAGTGCTGTCTTGCCGTTTCTAGATTTTTGGCTAAGGTAACTGTTTTCCCAAATAAAACTAGTGGCGCCCTTTTTAATATCTACAACGATTTCATGTAGTGCAACTCTTCCCGAGCATCTGACACGCAAAACAACTTAAGTTAATTGAGCATCCACCCTCCTGCTAAGCTAGTCGACGTTAAATCCGCTTGGGAAGTTCGTATAAGTCCGTATGACCATCTTCAGGGCTTTAAATCCTGTTTGCCCCATGGCAACATACACTTCAGAGTTCACGGTGTTATTAAAGAAAATGGGGCCTACAATCCGTTGGGCTGAAACTGCACACCAAACGCCTATTTTTGCATTATCCAGAGGCACCCCAAAGCGTTCCCTGGGATTGTCCGTTGACCAATAACGATTGTTTTGAGAGTTCACGTACCCGCTAAGGTGGAACCATGCTTTATCTGTGATAAAGTAAAGATTTGATCCAGGTAACCATCAGCGACATGAGTGAGTAACCATTCACAATAATGTTGTCCTTTTGCATTGTCCGTAGGTTTTAATGTTTGCAGCATCTTTACTTACTGCTTCAACATGTTCTAGCATGACGTTCGCTTGATATTTAGTTGGGAGGATAGACGCCTAGTTGATTTCCGTGGATTTCTTAGCATAGTCTCTTGAAAATGTTGAGCATTTTCCAGTGAATAAACCGTCTTCACACGGTTACGTTTGGCATTAGCGACTGAACCTGTAACTCTAAATTAAGTAATCATTTTTTACACGACACTTGTAAAAGGAGCAGACGTTTGTAGTTATTATATCGTGAACCTTTTATTTAATGTCACAAACAATTTATATTCAAAATAAGTTTCAAGAATAAACACTCATTGTTTGATTCAAAACGGCATTATGGCGGACCCTATTCCCAACCACCATTAACAATTGACAACGTAGCACTGATAAACACAATATGACCGTAACACGAGATGGCCGCTGGACATCACGTGACCCATCTCGATCGCTCGATTCAAATATCACGTACGGTGAGACTCCGGGCCTCTTTTATCTTGGCCACCTTGTATTTCACATGGAGTAAAAGAAGTGCAGAGGGGGAATTTTTATAGAAATTATAGTAGGAATCTGTAGAGTTGTGGGTGTATAAAAACTGCTGGCAGTTTTACTTTGGAATTGGAGAGCAAACTTTGCTCGCTTTGGGCCCCAGAATTTAAACTAGAGGTTAACGTACATACACATAAACCGGAAAATGCACTTTCTAGTGAAATATAACCAAAATAGTTGGTTAATGTTATCCCAAAATTTGAAATACACGGGTAAAGAACGAATTCATCGCCGACCATTATCAATTCCATTTGCCCCTGGGCGCTTCTGTTGTTGCCTGCAGAAATCCTGCATCAGTTCAGATTAAGCTTTGGTTACATTCATGTCGTGTGTCTTTTAATGTTACATCAGGAAATCCGTTATTTAATAATCTAGGGCGTGTCTAAGTTTGAAATATTGTTTGCTAATTACTATCAACAATTGGCAAATAAAAGTCGATTTAAATAAATTGTTTATTTATCCTTATTGTATAGTCGAGTAGGATTTGATTGAAACAATATCAATCACAATAACGGTATTCGGTAGCAATGTGTAAGCGCGTCTGATATTCTTACAACATTGGTCATTCATTTGGAAACACTCGGTACATACATCAATCTAGTAATAATAAAATCTAATTGGTGAATTACTAGTCTCAGTTTTGTGCCAAAATCATAATTATAAATTTGTAAATTGTATAATTACATTTTAATAACAATTATTAAAATTCGAAAATCTCAGGTTGCGTTTTAGAAAACATAGGAGCGTTTTTCTTAAAAGTATTTATTCAGCAATTCCCGTGTGAAGGCTAACAAGTCTAAAAATAAACGTTAACCCCTCTCGCCTCCTCCCTCAATTTCAAGGAGAACTACTTCGTTTACAGATAGTAGACATCTGGAAACTGCAGAGTTAGTTTGCGCTGCCGTAGTGTGTGTCCAGGCGTTATTCAAAGAATATAATTGTAGAGTTACCCGTATGATGTATTAGGGGACCAAATTGGTAAAAATTTGGCCTATTTCCGCCCAGTGCGAATTAGAAATAAAAAGGGTCAATTTCAATTTCCTTTCGACTCAAAACCAAAGGGTTTATGTCCGACAAGGTTGTATGTGAAATACGATAAGAAGAATATCCCAGGCAGCATGTTTGTTATTTTCGATTCCTTCGGGAACTTATCAATCTGTAGGACACCAACTAAGTGAATTATCCGTTATTTAAACTCCACCGATCTTCATCCCTCGTTAAGTTAACCCTGCTGGGACGAATTAGTCGATCAGTATAAATTCAAGACGAGTTCGTTAAAATCATAACTAAAAGATTAACGTTTGTTTTAAAATTTTGATTGTTCATATTATTAAGGCCATCCGGGAAAATGCCTTTTGTTCATTTTAGAATAGTTTAATTATTAGCAAGGGTCCCTTGAGTTAGAGATAGAAGATTGTTGTTTCAATTATTCCCTTTCGGGGAGACACGTAAGTTATTAATTGTAACTAACATTCTTTACTTTTCATTATATTCAATCTTTAAGTACAGATCTGTTGCTGTAATAACCTATACTTTCTTCAATTAATTAATTTTTAAGTGAAAATCTAATTTAGATAGTCTGTCTCAATTTTACATGATCGAAGACGTGCATAAAAAGCTATCTTACTGTAAGTACGTGTTAATACAATCCTCGATCTAAAGGTTTAGAGATCGATTTCTTTGCTTACCGGCCTCTATAGCAACAGACTTTTGGACCATTATCTTTCCGTTATTATTAAAAACAAAGTGGCGCCCTTATTTAATACTATCTACCGAAATTTGCACATCTACTTATAATCCCTGAATGCTAGCTTAATTAAATTCATCACAATTGTAGAACCTATCCCAATCTCCACTGTGATGGCCGGAGCAAACCAGCTAATTCAGGGGAATTACTAATTTAAATAACTCCAGGAGCGTAGGGTCCATTAAAGGCCGTTATAAATGTTCTCAGTGACGAGATTTTTTCAACATTTATAGCTTTTACCTGAAAGGCTTAACTTAGGTACATACAACCCTTTTGTCTTTATCGAATAAATACAGCATTGTTTATGTAAAATTGAAATTATTTAAATTGGATAATAATTTTTAAAAACTTAAACATACACAACAAAGTAAAGATAAATGCAATAAATAAAATTAATGTTAAATCTGATTGAAAATATTAAATTACGATCAATGCTATCAATTTGTGTAGAATTTATAAATATTGAAACAAGTTTGTTAACATTTATTTCACTATGAACTAAGTCTTTACGTTAGGTTAAGTAAAGGTTTTTCTACTTGAATTTATTTACTAATGCTTTGCAACGACCGTTGTTTAAGTAAACTTAATTATACTTTCTAGTATTAAATAAAGTTCAAATTAATGTTCTTTAAACTGAACTGTTTTACTCATTAAACACTCGCGATTCGCGTTCGCGACAAATAAGAAGTAATCATGAATTAACCTTTTCGTTGTCTTCTGTTTGATTTTATCAGGTGAAACTTGTGTTCACTCTGAAATTGTTATAACACTTGGCGCAGTGTTATTAACTTCTTTGAATTACTTAGACAAATTCCCAACTTGTGGTGATCCTATCCGTGCAATGGATTTGCAGGGATTTTCTAACTGACGAACTTGTTTACTGAAATGTGCACTATAAACTTATGGTAGATCAGGAAAAACACGTGATTTTTAGTTAAGTCTGCGTTTAAATATATTTTGGGAGTTCTCATTGTCCAATACGGTTGCTGATTATTCGAATTTCAGCCAATGTCTTTGAACTAAAGTTCGTTTCTCGATACTCGCGTAGTTCGTTCTAAATTTGCATAAAACGTGTCTTTTTGCCAGTTTCGGGTCTTACTTGTTAGTTTACATGTCTGCGGCAAGTTTATTAAATTTTCGCGCTTATTTAAATTATGTATGTGGTGATGGTCACGTATTTATATTACCTGTCCTATCTTTGCTTTTAACAAATCTGCTGATTCATAATATATTTACAACCTATTCTAAAACTAGATTAGGCAACTCAAAATGCAATAATCAAATATTATTAATTTCTAATAGTTGTAATTAAAATTTTTAAAAAATAATTCTGGAGTAACCTATGGAATAGAATACAATTTATGAACAACAGTTTTATCCACGTTTTTTAATTAATTGCAGAAGCGTAATATTAAAAAATGCTAAATACTGTTTTTTAAATGTTCCGCTTGCGTAATTAATTCAAACATGTGGATAAAACTATTGTTGATAAATTCATACTATTCTACAGGTCACTCCAGAATTATTTTTTAAAATATTTAATTGCGACTATTAAAAATTAATAATATTTGATTATTGCATTATGGGTTGCCTGATCTGGTGTAGAGGAGCCTTAAGAATAACTAATTTACGTTTGATTAAAACGCATTATCGATGTCTAAGAACTTTATATACATTTTTCTTTAATTCTTAGGTATGTTGATGTGAATTAATAAATTTTGTTTATTGATGGCATGAACATCCTATCAGTGGCGGCTCGTGAGTTCTGAAAGAGGGTGGGCACAAATAAAATCTTACCTATTTTTTCTACATAAAATCCATTCTCCTATTTTTCAAGCCGGA
>JAHWXV010133035.1:0-12758 GCA_024586415.1 Phrixothrix hirtus | reverse complement strand
CAAAAAAAGGTTAATAACTATCATTTACCCAAACGTATAATTAATTAATTTTCATATATTGTATAGGGTGATACAAATTAAGAAGGCGTTTGACACTATAACAACGACGTTGACAACGTCTATCTAAAAAATCATGCCGACGTGAAACAGAAAACAGAAAATAAGGTTTGCAGTTAAACATCAGAGTCTTCTTGACGGTAAAGACATTGGAAGTATAAAGATAGCGTTGTTTCCGTGCGATTTATAATTAAATATGCAGGAGAAAGGAAAAGGGTACAAATAATTAGTATTTACCATACCGTATAGCTTTATCGGGCGGCTTGTTCCATGCAGGCAGCTTTACTAGCGGAGCAGCTACTCCTCCAAGGTGGTCAACAATGTAAAGACAGCGTAAAGACTTTAAAAAAAAGTTTGCGGCATAATCAAATAATGGAACCGATGGCTATAGGAAAGAAAGGCTCCAGTCTTTATTTAAAGTCCTATAAAACAGGAAATTCAGGGTACTTGGGTTGTTAGGGAAGATCACAAAACTTGTAAAATTACCTCGTCGCATTCTAATCGACGCGAGGTGGACTTAAACATTTAATTAGAAACAATTAATTAAACGCGTGCCACGTCGAAGTGAATTTCAATAAATTGAATGCAATACAAATCGCTTGAAATATTCGATATAAGGTAATTGTCATGATAGGAGACTGTAATGTGGTCACACGCATATTTGAAACTGGAAATGTAATCTTATTCGTAAGCCATGAATCGGTTATAAATCCATTATAGCTTTACGTAGAAGATGGTAAAATAGGAACTAAATTTACTTAAAATTTATGAAATAACATCCCTTTCTCCAAGTTCTTTCTTTGCCTTAAATAAAGGCACTTTGCAAAATGATTGAATAGGTATCTTTAGAGATTAAACTTCTAATTATAGTTAATCTAAAGGATATAATACTTTTTATTAGCCTAGCTGATTATTTTTCAAAAAAACAACAATAAACTCATGTTTTTCTTATTTAACTTATTAAAAGAAGGTCGTACAAGTTTTATCTTATTATTCACTCGATGTTTATGAGAAGAAAATAATACGTCTTCAATAGAGGATTTTTTGAAAACACGTTCGTTTAGATTAATATTTCTGTTGATGTTATTTGCATTAACATTTAATATTGTTGTCATGTTGTCATCTTCAGAACTAAAACTAAAATAAATTAAAATTTGATCTAGTTTCAAGATAAAATTAGTTTCACCTTTTAAACGCGGATAATTAGGGTCAAAGAAAAACCAGAAAAATAATTTTTAAAAAACAAAAAGGATAGAAAACATTAAATTGGAAATTCTAATAATGATTTTATAAGTTAATTTTCTTTTTAGATCTAGTTTTTAAATAAGCGAAACGTCAAGATGCATTTGATATTTTTATATAATAATTAATATCGTAACTCGGCAATAGTTAAATAGTAAAACAATCTATTTAATTTCATTTAATGGCTAAAAATTACTACTACAAAAAATTTAAAAAATCCTTAATGATGGAATTTTTTGAATCACTTTGAATTAATTCTATCTTTTACTTATCGAGAAAGTTGTTTATTTTAGCCATGCTTCGTATTTAATATACTCAGTGACATAGAAATTGCAACACCAAGAAGGACTGCGTATGTTTTAACTAAATTAGACGGAAATACCAAGTTAATCATACTTAAATTTTGAGTTCTACGTATTTTGAGAATGCGAATAGGAAGAAGTTATCTAATTTGCAAAAATTAGTGCAACAATTAAGAAATGAATTTGAATAAAATATTTATTAAGCAAATAATATTAAAAATTACAAAGTTTTATTGTTTAGGAGGAATATTAATAATACTTAATTTCATAATCAAAAAAGGAAACGCTGTCACTTGTGTAAACAAGCGAAACGAAGGTCGACTGCGCTAGTTAATGGAGTCGAGCGTGAGTAATAACAGTAACGACATTCTAACTTTCTTTAAATTAGTTACAAATAAGTATAATTTGAGTATGACTTACTCTCGGAACAGTATTCTAGATTTCTCGGAGATGTGGTGAAGTTGATACACGCTGTATATAGAATCTTATCTACAGCAGAATAAGAAATATTAGTGCACTTAGAACACCTCGAAATGTTATACAAAAATTGCTTATAAGACTTATAAAAGTAGTCGATAATTAAGATTGTAGAGAAGGAACTTCTATAACTTTCCCGGTATCTATGTAATATAATAAAAAATATATTTTGAATCGTCAAAGTAAATCAATAAAACAAACAATAAATTTAATACATTTATACAAAATAAACGAATATCAATAAAATTACATCTATAATTTTCGGATTGCGAGAGCAGAATATTCGATACTTATAATTCAAACGGATGACAATTTCATATGCAAAACTGTTTAAATAAATAGTAATCTATCTTTACCCTCACACAAAAATTAAATCAAGTCAACGTAAATTTATTTGCAAAGGAGCTCTTAACCTGTTTATATGTGGCTATTTTAACAAACTTAATTACTTAAAAATCTAATATATACTTAAACAGTTTCTTTACAATTGAAAACAAGAAATATTAGTAAAAGTAAAATCAATTGTACGGAACTTTTTAATCGCGTATAATCACTCCCGAAACCGAAATGCTTATTAATTCAAAAAAATCATAGACTAAGGTTCTATAAATATACCAACGATTAATTAGCTAGCATTAATAACGATAAATATTCACAGGTTATGTTCAACTTCCTACGAATTAAATTATTTAGAAAGGCGGACGGTAACAAAGTTCGGATATACATATAGTTAGAGAGCTAAACTTTACATGTACAAATTTGGAAACACGAAGACTTGAAATTTAGATTCTTTATAAAATAGTCTTGGAGATAAAGTAAGATCTAAAACAACTTACTTTAAAGTATTTTTCTTTCAATTTGTTGTTTCTGTAGAAATAGGACATGGCTAATAGGATAACCTGAACTAAACTTAGGTAGCTTAAATGTTCATAATCAAAACCGAAACAATAGAAGACTTGCAAATTCTTGCTTAAAAATGTGAAACTCAAGGAAGAATATTACCCGTAATAAATCACTTATTACGTAACTTCAGTAACCTTAGCCCTCCATAATTAAACTACGGATCCAACAATAATACATCTAATTAGTATTGAGATGATAACTGATGTTTCCACCACACGCAGGAATCGAAGAGTCGCGGTGAAATCAGACATACTAGATTTCTCTCTTCGATAAATTAAATTTGAATGTATTACCTTTCTCTATCAAACTCACGTACGCTAACATATTTTAGCGGAAAAATACCGCGTGTACAGTAAAATTGCAACACTGGTTAAAATGTATAATTCCGCATAATTAAAGTACATAGTATGTACTCGAGAATTAAAATGAATGATTTCAAATTGTTACATAATACTAATTACTAATTACTAATTAAAATCGTAAATACAAAACACACGTAGTCCCAAAATACAAGCAAATACGGACAATTGTTTCTTTTAAGTTGACGTTTTAAAAATAGAAACGTGACGAACGGAATTAAATAGTAACCATAGTCGGTGGCTAATATGCAAAGAGTGGAATAAGTATTGGTTCGGTACATTCAATTTTGACTGATAATCGGGGTCTGCATAATGTGTCTGTAAAATTTGTGCCAAAGCTGTTAACGATGGATCCAAAGAAAATTAGTTTTGAAGTTTCAAAAGATATGTTGGAATGTGTAAAAAGTGATCCTAACTTTCTCAAGACTGTAATTATTGGGTATCAACCAGAAATATAAGTTCATTCTTCACAATAGAAATATTCGGCATCTCCAGGACAGAAAAATACAAGACTAATGCGCAGCAAAATTAAATCATGTTAGCTATGTTTTTAAAGTCACAAGAGATCATGCATCATTAGTATGCACCAGATGGTCAAGAAATTAACAAAAAATACTATTTAAACGTTATAAGTGGCGTGCGCGATGTTGTGTGACACATCGGGCAACCAAAAATGGACAACTCCATTACGATAATGCACCCGCCCATTCTTCTCAGATAATTCAGACTTTCTTGGCGAAAATGACACTCCCCCAGCTGTTATCGTCCTAGTCTCCAGACATGTCTTCTGCTGATTTTTGACTATTTCTAAAATTGAAATTGCTATTGAGATGAACCTATTTGGCTCTAGAGAAGCCATCATATAAAAAACGATGACTCAGCTGAAATTGTACAAAAAGAGGACTTCGAAAAATGTTTTCAGAAGTGTGAGGCCCGCTTGAATAAGTGTGTACAACTTAAAGCGGATAAAATATAAATAAATAAACTAATCTTGAACAGACCTCATATGTCAAAAGAGTTAATTTCTTCTTTGTTTAGTTTATTCCGTTTTCATACGATTTGGTGACCGTCTACATAACTTTTAGCTTCATTTACATAGTTATCTAGCTTATTGATTTAGATTAGGTATTATTCTAAAAAAAAATTTTCTTTAGTTTTCATTTTAGCTTAGGTAAAATATTCACAATACACACAAATTTCAAATATTACTGGTCCCTAATTTGAACCGATTCAATTTAAGAAACGAAATTAGGTTAATTACGGAAACCGCGATATTTATAGTTTAACAACACAAAACTTTTACATGTAAGTGTTTTGCTTTGAAATCCATACGGTATCTCAAAAATGCTATCGAAAGTATAACTTTAGTACTTGCAATAAAAAACGTTTCTTCAAAAACAAAGTACTTGTGATAAGTAGTATGCGAAGGGGGCTTCTGGTTCCACTATTGGGTCAAGATGAAGTCAATGACGTGCCTTCTACAATTGGGTCAAGGTCAGGTAAATGATCTCTCCCAAATTGGGACAAGGTCAGGACGATTCACCGCCCGTAATTGGGTCAAGGTCAGGCCAATGCTGCCTCTCCACAACTGGGCCTAGGTCAGGTGTTCCTTTAAACAATTCATTGCGTTAACGTTTTGAATCGCTGCGTTAAACTTTTTAAACTATTCATTGCATTAAGCATTTGAAACTTTTTGTTAAACATTTGAAACGTTGTGATAAATGTTTTAAATGTTCTGTTAAACGTTTGGAACGTATAAAAAAACGTTTCAAACGCTTAAAGCAATGAATTATTTAAAAAGCTTAACGCAGCGATTCAAAACGTTAACGCAACGATTCGTTAATAGGAAGACCTGACCTTCATGCAGTTGGGGGGTGTCATTGACCTGGCCATGACCCAATTTTTGGGGCGTAACTGTGTCAAGGTCAGATATTCCTTGCGCATCCAGAAACCCTCTTGGTCTACTACTGTGGTAAAACACTACATCAAACGCCAGTAAAATTAAAACAACGCAAACAAAATTACTTCCATTTTTATACACCAAGGCTAACGATTTTGTTCATAGATGGTGCACAATTCTTTCAGTTTAAGGCAATTCTCTCCTATGCTTAAAGTAGAACAATGTGCAAATTACTGCCAATTGTGCGAATTTGAAAAGTGTTGGCTTGGGTTTTCATTTAAAAAATTGCCAACCGTCGTAAAAGGAACTGAACAATGGTTATGAGATGCTGGAGAAGAATTGGGGTCCAAAGACGTATGCGGTGTTTTTAGTTTGATGTCGTATCGACTACATCCTGTATCACTCTTAAACCATCAGAATCGGCAGCAATCTAACTAACGTGGCAACTTAAGTGACATATAAAAGTATGTACCGAACTGCGGGGTAGGGTTTATATTGCTCAAGAGTGAAGACCTTTAATATTAAAAGGATAAAGATTTCTCCTATACAGTGCACGAGCGAAAGCTATCCACTAGCTATTATATTAAAAGTACATTTATAAAGCTTTTCACCAGTGACGTTGTTTTAATTTATTTTAAATTTCAAATCATGGGTACTGTATAAGAGAAATCTCCGCCCCTTTAATGCTATATATATTCCTATACTTATAGATGACTCAACCGGTTTATATTGTATCATTCGAGGATCTTTTGATAGCTCAGTGCTTTTCTAGCCAGATAATACCCGACCCCATATTAGAAGAGCTCCTTTAAACTTTTTCATTTTCCATATAATTTTTCATAAAATCTTAGCCATAAATACGAAAATCTTTCAATTTCTTATTGTTTTTTACAGATTCCTTTTGTCCTACAGACAACTGTTTTAGCTCTTGAAAACTATGTAACCAAATTTACTCTGCTTAAAATGATTTAGAATATTCCTTGATATTGTAACGAAATAGATAATTGTATAAAAGGTCTTTATTTATATTCGCTAAATTATAGCTATTTATTTACACGTATTCATCCAAATATTTATTTTACAATACCCTAACAATAAACGTTTATATTTCTGTTTATTTTTAACAGCGACTTCACAAAATAAGACTTTTATCAAAAACTAACTTAGAGAATCTAAACTGCTATTCATATAGAAAGGAGAAATTCTGGAAACTTCAATTTTAAGGCATAAAATTAGTCATAATGTTAATGTAATAAATTTATTTAGATATCAGTTGCACTAATAAATCATTTGTAATTAGGTACACCATTTACTTCATTCTATAGAACTTTTTGGAATCTTCTACAAAATTATTGGTACTTTTTCTTAAAACTGTTACGTCCTGTGACAGCGACCTCGGACTTTGCTCTCGCGATAATTCTACCATTATTAGCGAATGCTGGAATCTGCAGTGCGAGACATTCTTGCATCCCCATTTCTTGAAAAAAATGGTGATCCACAGATTTCGTTGTTGGTGGAATTCCTCGTGGATTCCAACTGCACACCAGGGTCTTGCTATCCTGAACCTGAATTGAGACTAATATGCTTAAACAAAGTAATGAAGTGGGACCAGTTCCTCCCAACCTGGTCTTTGACCGTCATTCTTCCGTTTTAATAACAACTTCAGATCTGGGCCGCTTTCTTGATCTTGACATATCCGGCTTCCTGTCATCGTTGATTACAGTAGTGTGGTATGCGAGAGAATCTTCAACCTTTGATTTTGCGTTAACATGTCAATGGTTTCTTCTAGTACGATGTTTCTGATAATTTGTGTTATCGGCGTTTTCCATATTTCCAACAACGCAGATTTTGTCAAGTTGGTTTTTGTGTCCTAAATAATCGTAACACTGTTTCTTCCAAACTATCAGCACTATGTTTGTCTTCCTCAATGGCACTTACACGAACATGGCCCTTCGATGCTTGTTTGGCTTGAATAGCGTAGCGATTAAAAAATTATTTTCTGATGTTTTGCAAATTCACTGATTATTTTTATAAAAATATAAACAATTAACCAATATCTTAAGTAGAAGAATAAATAAGAAGAAAAATGTAAACACTTTAATTATTTTCGCTTTAAATAATAAAACAAAATTAATTACCTAAAATATACTTAAAAACGAATGTAAACTAAGAAGATTTCTATAAGAAAAATAGTATAAAACATTGAAAAAAGACTATAAATAGGTATACTGTTTGCAAAACAGTATTTATAAAGTTCAAAAAAGATTTTTTCTAACATTTCCTTGAACTGTACATACCACGTGATTCAAAAAGGTTGGCGCTTATTTAAATTTGGCGTGCTACAATGTTGGTTGCTTTTATTGCCTACAGATGGGATGTATGAATATTTTATTGAGGAGTGAGTGTACCTAATTGTAGACTTTGTTTTATTTGCAAATCAATTCTTGCAGAACAAAATTAAAAATACAGTTGAAACAAATATTTCTCACGACTGTGAGGAAAACATAATTTCTACGATATAAAATTTTAACAAAAATGAAATATTATTCACTAGGAGTATAATAATCAACAAAATTGCATGGGAAGGTCCGTTTGATATATAGCACCAGGCAGCACTGGTACGACGTATCAAATATTAGTATGGATTTGTATGGGTACAGTATATTTGTGCAACTTGGTTTTCACTGGTGCAACATACGAAATATACCTAAATGTCAATAATATACTACGTTAACCTCAAACTATTCTATAATTGACAGATTTTCATACTTATAGTCTTTAGAAAGCCTCGTAAATCCTAGAAAATACTTTTTTTATATGATGAGAGAACGTAGGCTTCGCCCTTTACAATTTAGACCTCAGGAGAAAATGGTTATGTAGGAATTCAATTATTGTTAATAAATGGGTAATCATTGCATGATACGCTATTGAATTCTACATATTGATGTGACCAACATGATTGGCGCCAAATTCAATCAGGCGACAACCTTTTCTAATACTTAACAATTTTAAACGAACGATGATTAGTGAAATAAATCATAATTTTCTCAAGGAATCCAACAAAATCTGCATTTCTTGTGATATATTCTGTACTATTGTTTCTATTTGTGGTTTTGAATCTAGTACTTCTATACTTTGTGTATAAGCATTATAGCGCACACCAAACGCCCTAGGAATAGTTACGGCATATTTTCTAAAAAGAACGCAACGTAATTAGGCTTCACATTAATTAAAATTTATAGCTTACATCATTTTTTCTTTGGCGTCTTCAAAACTTTCAGCGACATAATAGACGGGCTGATATTCCGTAATTGGGTATTTTTGAACTGCAGTTTTAGGAGGATCAAATGGTCTTACTTCCGCTTTGTTTTCTAAAGAATATTGAAGTTCTCCGTAAGAGGAGAGAAGACCTGCTCCGAATGCTTTTAGCTTTCCATTCTCTTGGCATAAACCGAACTCGACCGTAAACCAAAAACACTATAATAAAAACAGCTTTTAGTATATTTCTGACAAAAATTTGCGGTAACATACTGTTGCTAGTTTTTCTATGTACTCATCAGGAGCTCCGAGAGAAGCCAAACCAATTTCTTGGGAGAATTGAGCAAACGCAGGATCGGCAAATAAGGGCGCATGACCTAATAATTCGTGACAAACATCAGGCTCTGGTGTATAGAAGGGGCGGCTCGAATGACGAATGTATTGAGTCGAATGAAAAACTCTGAAAGCTAAACCAGCTAAGAAATCCCTAGAAGATAGAAGACCGGCTACTGGACGCAAGGTAAATCCTGTGCAATCTAAAAATATTCATTTTTTACTGAGTTACTTACTGGAATATTTAATTTACCTTTTAAAAAATTGGAGACATCCTCGAGTTGAGGAATATTGTCTTCTCTGTAACCACAATTTTGGACTAAAAGTGGGAAAACGTGATTGTGCTCCTTACACGCATGCGTTGGATATAATGTAAGCAGTTGTTTAAATACTTTTCCCCAAGTTTCAGTTTCTTCTTGAGTATAATCAACATGTGGAAGGGGTTGGCCATGTTTATAGTTGTAAGCAATGTCGGCGAAATATTTTCTTCGTGCCCGATATACCGGATCTGTAAACCCAGGATGGTCTGAATCTAATTCTGCTCCATACGAAAGGATTTGATTGGCAAATCGGTCCAAATCACGGATACGTCGAGGAAACCATGGCACAGTATCTAAATCAAAATATTTAGTCTTTCTAGACATTTGTTTAAAAATATACTACCTTTGTTGTCCTTATAATTCCTTGATATAATGCTGATGTATTCACTGTACTCCTTGATTTCACTGATTGCAGATCCAAGGCTGCCACTTGGCGCGCATTCAACCATAAATTCATATTTATTATGCATTCTGGCTGATGGTCGAGATTCAATGTGCGAAAGATTGACGCCATGCTTTTCAAACGTTTTAAGATAGCGGGCTAAAATTCCGACCTCTTCCGCGGGAGGAGAAAATATGAGACATGTACTTTTTGCCGAGTCCCTTCCTGGCATTATGTAATTTCCACCGGGCATCAGTTTTGGCTGAAATTAAAAATTGAACTTTCAGCTATTAAAATCTGTAAAATATAATTTTCTTACACTAATATGTAAAAGCGACAGGAGGAAAACGAAAACGAAGCAGAAAGGTTATAGGAATAATTGAGCAACTCAGCTTCAACTTACAATTTCAAAATAAATTTTGTTCGCCCTTTTGGAGGCTTACGAAGAAATTGTTATCAATTAATTTGGCGAGGTTTAACTTTTTGTTAAAGTGAGGAATTTTAAATTTAAAAAAGTGGGCTCTAGAATGCGGTGGCTACACTGCAAATAAAAAGATAATTGTTCGCATTCTTCTTCTCGGTGGTTGAGTAATTAACTTGTTATTCTCTGAACCTAAAGGACGCAATTTCAAACCTGGTTAAAGCTGATAAATGTTTAGTGAAAGTAAAATTTAAAACATGCCTCTTTCTCAGATCCCAAGCAAATGTGATATCTGGCACGTTAAAAATTCTTACAGGGGGTGGGATTTCCTTCAGAAAATTGAAGCAATGGAGGCATCCCGAAGATTCAGCCACAGAAAAACAGAAACAAAAACGTCCCTTTTTTGCTATTTCTAGGCCTAATTAAAAAATAAAACTGTGTTGTGATACTTCAGTTTCAATGATTGCGTAAAGTAACGTTAATACACATCATTTTATCAATTATTCGAGATTATTAGAAAGGCCAATGTTTGTTTTGTAGTTATATTTGAATTAATTTATTATATTGAAGATAAAAATTGATTTTGTAATATGAATGTTTATGTATCCTCAAATTAATCGCGTTTTAACAAGATAGAAATATTGTTTATTTACTTGATTATCTGTTTTTTGTCATCTTTAACTTCATAATTTTTTTCAAAATTTCTATAGCTAGAAAAAATATTCATTGCGTTGTCTTTAAAAGTAAAATAATGTGGCGCCACATATAATAAACATAAAATAAAATAATTACTCACGTCATCTATGTTTTAAATTTGTATCACAATCAAAGAAAGAAATAAACTGAAGGTTGCCAGTAAACAGCATGCGTTTATATATTGTTGCGATACAAACGTTTCTTATGAATGATAAAACGTACTTCCCTTTTTCGTTGTTTTCATTATAAACATACGATATGCAATTTTAATACCTGTTTCATCATTTTATAATTTGTGTAAAACTGTTCTAAGAACTTTTTATAAAGCCACGGTAAACTGTATTTGGTATCAAGGTTTGAATAAACCTTATAATTATCGATCATACGATGCTAATATAATTTCCATTTTCCAAGGTCGTATTTATTTTTGTATAATCAAAATCATTTCTAGGTTAATCAACTCAAAACATAACTGTTTTTGATTTATCACACAAGGAAGTATACAGATAATCACATTTGATTTAATTCTTAAATACATAGTCAAAAATGTCACCATCAATTTGCCAAAAACCAACCTTTTCATAGAAAATATATTTCTTGTGGTTGGTAACCCTGTCAGCAATGCATTTCAGCCCGAAAATAACGCCTGGGAATTAAAAGAAAAGCACAAATAAGTTACATTTAAATTAAAAGAAATAGAGAAACAATTATAAATCGATGAATCATGATTGGAAATTTACTTGGTAATTATTTTGAAACGATATCATTAAATGAATATAAAGCTGTCGTACGCTTTTATACAATGTATACATAAGTAAATATTTTATTTTCCAACTAAATTGCAGCATACCAGAGTATAGAATGCAAAACCTAATAGAACTATTTTTGATGGATTTAGACGCATTTTTCTTAAGAATTCATGGCAGCAATGGCGAACAAATCATTACTGGAAACTAAACTAATTAATGATTATTTGTATCACTAGTCCAGAAACTAGGTGCGGTCTGCAGCGAACGAGCAAATTTTCCTAATTTTGTATGCAAGTTGCCTGGCTTTTACATACTAATTTATACAAAAACTTGTTTGATTGTTGATATGGAGCATGTTAAATTTCTAATTAGTATCGACAGCTAGAGGTCACGTTTGCTAATTTAGCCCGGGAAGTCACTGGTAGCGCTCGGGATATAAAAAACATTTTTATTTTATATCGGTTTATAACTGTTGCTAAATGTTTATCGTTTAAAATTAAACGAAGTATAAATATTAAAATGGAAAAATTATTGCAAAATAATGGTTGCTAAAGAATGACTGCTCAATAACTCTTGATAAACGCTAATATTTCGGATTTTTCATCACCAAGGTTAAATAGTATGTTGTCACCATCACTTAGATAGCTGTATTCTGATTATATAAACTTCATATAAAGTTTTTATGAAAATTTGCAACTAGCACAGTTAAGTAATATTTAAAAACTGTAAAACCCAGAACTCAAAAATTGCAAAATTGATACAAAAAATGAAATATGTAACTGGGACAGCTATTTCGTTAGAATCATAGACATAAACAAAAAGCAATTTACGTCAATGGTTGTGTACAATAAACACGAGATTCGCCAGGGTATCAATACCATATATTTTACTTTGTCATCACTAGTGAAACCTTCGATTTTTCATAGGCATTGTTTATCTGCTTTCAGAATCCCCTGGGTTATGTTTGGGAAAAGATTTTTTGCTTCATCTGCAAAAGTGCAAAGCAACTCTTTGAATTGTTGAACAGCAGAAAGTTTTGAGATCCGTGTACAAAACAATAATTATTTGTTGCAAATTGTTGACTTCCAAGCTTCATTACTTCTGCTAGGCGAAATCTTTGAATATTACAAATATGATATTATAAACTTGACTGGCAAAATTTCGTTTGGATGTGCGCTAGTAGTATTTATTATCACTCAATAACCATTTTAGGATGTGTATAAAAATAAAAGTACTAAACGAGAATTATTCTTTAACTCCGTTTTTCTAGTCGAGGGGGTTTCTCTGTGTTAGTGAATATGTCATCTTCTCTGAACTAACAGGACCCCAAGAAGGAATTAAAATTATATTCAAGTCATT
>JAHWXV010133012.1:0-10165 GCA_024586415.1 Phrixothrix hirtus | reverse complement strand
TGCTACGGTTATTATGTATTCAATGCCCCTTTACGTGAACTTAACAGTTTTTCTGAAAAAAATGCGTAGAAGCAATTTATCAGAGAAAATTTCCGGAGTTTAGCAGCCTTTCGCTTGTCCAGTAACTTGGATGGGTGACTGTTACAATTATTGTTTCCAAAATAAACGTAGGTAATAATCTAATCATTTGTAGACACTATTGGCATATCTATGTGCGTAAAAGAAAGTCATGTGTTGTTTCACAGCAGATTTATAATAGTTGTAATTAACATTTTTAAAAAATAATTCTGGGCTGACCTGTGGAATAGTATGAATTTATCAACAATAGTTTTATCCACATTTTTACTTTCTCTTGCCCTATATGAAATATAAGTAAAAGATAAAGTAATGTTTTACCGACCAAAATTTTCGATGCCGAAATTTTTGGGGTAATACACGTTTTGGGACCCTTGAGTACGAAAATCATATTTTTGGTATTTAGTCTCTGTGCGTGTGTGTATGTGTGTGTATGAGCGTGTGTGTGCGTGTGTGTGCGTGTGCGTATGCGGGTGCAAATGTGCATGCGCGTGATCGTGGGCGTGCGTGTGCGGGCGGGTGCATGCGCGTGCGTGTGGGTGGGTGGATGTGCGTGTGTGTGTGTGTGTGCGTGTGTGTCTGTGAACACGATAACTCGAAAACCAAAAGTCCTAGAAAATCAAAATTTTATATTTGAGTTCTTATCCTTCGTCGCACGCGACCGTAATAATTTTGCTAAAATCGGAAAACCGGAAGTTCCACTTTACTCTTGTCATTTTTTAGTTTTCTGAGAATTTTTCGAAATCGGTTCTAACGATTTTTTTAAAATTTACTATATACCAAAAAAATTTAATGCCCTTCCATATAATCTAGGATATTTTTCATAGAAAATTTTCCGTAAGTCGAGTAACTGGAAGTACTTCCGCCATTAAGTCTGAATAAAATAACTATGAAATTAAATGAAAATTTATATTTAAGGCCACAATTACTTTTGTCTGCTAAATCAAGAATTTGATTAAAATCGCATTGCCGGAAGTATCACTTTATTTTTAAATATTTTCGGAATTCTGCATTTTCACGGTTTTCTTGAAATCGGGTTGAACGATTTTTTTTAAACTTAGTGTATTTCTTAGCTACTTAATTTAGTTTTATATTAACGAAGAAGTTTCTCTAATAAATTTTTGAAAATTGATTAACCGGAAGTACTTGTGAACAACATATCTCAAAAAAATCGTCATAGAGTATTAGTTGTGAAGAACGTATCTCAAAAAGAAACATGAAAATCAAAAACCATATTTATATTTTATATCTTCTGTACATTAGATAGCTAAAATTTAGTTAAATTCGAATGGCCGGAGTGCCACTTTATTCTTGCGATTTTTAAGTTTTTTGTGATTTTCTCGAAAACGTTTTTAACAATTTTTTTGAAACTTACTACGGTTCTTAGGCCCTTGACATCTTTTTACGTGAACTTAGTGATTTTCCAGAAAAAATGCGCTGAAGCGGGTTATCAGAGAAAATTTCTGGAGTTAAGCAGGGTTTTACGTGTTCGGTAACTTGGATGGGTGACTGTTATAATTATCGTTCCCAAAATAAACGTAAATAAAACTTTAATTATTTAAGAAAATTTGTATATTTGTATATCTATGTATGTAAGAGAAAGTCGTGTGTTGTCTCACATCAGATTTTTTAATTAATTGTGGAAGCATAATGTTGAAGAATATTATGCTTGCGTAATTAATTAAAAAGTTTGGATAAAACTGTTTTTCATAAATTCATACTATTCTGCAGTGACCCGCAGAATTATTTTTAAAAAATTTTAATTGCAACTGTTAAAAATTAATAATATTTGATTATTGCATTTTGAGTTGCCTAATCTAGTGTAGAGGAGCCTTAACGAAATACTTACTTTAGAATATTTTCACAATATTGGAACCCCTCAAAAATAAAATATATTTAAATAAGGAAGCTTATAATGATGACAATATGCTTTTAAATAAATGCATTGAACATAAATTTTGAAAACTAGCACACACAGTTGTATAATTTTTAATTTAAAATTGTGATTAGAGCCAGCTTTCAAAAAGTACTTAAGTAGTGAATTCATCCAGTATAGTACAGGATATTTTTTTATACTTTGCCCAATGGTTATATCAATTGGTACTACGAAAAGGTTTAAATCATCAAAGTTGTAGACCTTTGACTGAGTATTAAATGAACTTTACAAAAATGCAAAATAAAGTTTACTTATATTTTTTAAATGGAGTACCCTTTATATTTTCATATATTTGAAATCAGCATCAAATTCAAATTTTAAAAATATGCAACTCTTTATATTTCTCAACAACAGAAATGAAGTTGATCATCATTAATGCTAATAGTTATTACTGACGTTACAGAATATAAAATTTGAAATTAAAATTAATAAACAAAACTAAAAACTAATTGTAAGGAAACAAATTTTTCTACTTCAAAAAACCCCATTGTTAATAGATATCGAAAGCTTTGACAGATATATCAAATAATCAAAATAATTCGTCACAGCTTTTGTTTTTGATGTAAAATATAAATAAAGTGTTTCATATCTTTGAAATCAAAATTTTCCGTTGATTCTAAATATGTGAAGATATATTCAGGGTGACATTTTGAAAAGTTTCAAGCGAATTTTTTTTTTATTAAGAGATATAAAAAATGCACAAAACCGTTTCGGTAGTATAGAGGGGGTGCCAAAGTAACGTCACAAATATGGCGCCAATCGCAACCCTGGTTACAGTAACTTTTAAATTTTAAATGGCAAGCCCCCACTTGCAACAGATCATTGGAAAGCTCTTGAAAATTTCTTTTTATTGATACTATACAAAGACGCGTTTGTATAAAACATTAATAATTTATTTAACAATAAAATGACCAGATATGTAATTTATTTGATTTATTTATCTAATAATCAAATGACAGAAAAAATGTTTTAAACAATGTAATTAACGAAGTGTTCGAAATGCCCACGATTATTTTGTAAACAGTAAAATAAGCGGTTTTCAAATTTAGATTGTTACGACTTGACTTGTCGTACCATATATTTTGGCTGTGCATAATGAAGCTATGCCCGAATTTAATTGCTTATAGTTTTAGCTTATAGCTTAGTTCACGAGGGCTTGACGTTTATCCAAAGTTATTTATGTTAATGAGATCCGTTCGATAAATTATTAAATAAAATGTAACGCAATAATTTAGTATTTGTTTATTTTTAAATGAAAAAGCCCGTTGATTTTTATCTCAATTACTAACCTGCAAAACTCCATTCAGGTATATTTAACTACTTTCGCTAAATAATTTTCTATTTGTTTCTATATGTTTTTTAGATAGGTTTTTAGTATGTATCAGTATAAAATCCTCTCTACCAATATTAATAGATAATTCACCGGAGGGTATAAAATATTAAATGACTTAAGAGCTGGTTTCCGGAATTTCAATGGCAGCACCGATTAGACCTATTCGTTTCTAGCCAAGTCATCTATCAAATAAGTTCTTAAACCATAGCTCATTTATTAAACATATGCATGTGTTAATTCTGTAAAATAAAAGTAACTTAAACCGCTCTAGCATTAAGGTTCATTTTGCGCTAACGTGTCGGTTTTCAAGTGCGTTATTAAATAACAGTAAATCAAATTCTTTCCCGTCTTAGTTACCTAATATACTCTATTATAAAATGAGTCATTATTTAAATATTTGTTCATTACTGAGTCTAAACAAATGCGGAACAAATCAGCCTTAGCTGACTGTAGTGATTCATTACTTTCCGACTAAAGCTTGAGCGAGCACCGATAAAGACAATTTTTATGAACAAGTGCTTGTATTCATTTTCACTTTTAGAAACATTTTCCTTGCGATTAAACGGCATTCCCCGATTATCTGACTACGAAAATAATCTATTGACGTTAACTGTGTTTTGTGCGCCACCGACTTTAAATGATCACAAGGAAAAAACTCCAGAGCTGTAAGATCCGAAAATGGAGGGCTATGGGACCTTTTCTTCTAATTCACTGTTTCGGAAATGTCATTTAAAAATTACCAAACAGCAACGGTATTATGAGGGAGCGCCCCATCTTGTTGTAAATGAATAAATATTTCGTTTAAATTCATGTTTTCGTCAATTCTACGTTGATTCTCTACTTCATCTGTGGTGGGAGATTCGATAAAATTCTGTATCACAATAACGATGCAAATTTTCTTTGGACCGCTAACGATAGTTGGATTGTTTAACCAATGTCCATATAAAAATCGTACATCAACACTCAAATAAATGTTTCTCACCAACTCTGAATCATTTTCAATTTTCTCCGTTATCTCTTCAAAAATTTGAATTCTTCAGTTATCTCCGGCGAGTTCCTAAAAGATTTGCACCTTATACGGGTAGAATTTATTCAACGTAAGAGCTCGTCGTACCATTTTTCCTGAAATTCCCATGTCAGTCGCTGCTTTTCGAACAGAAGGTGTTGATTTTGCAATAGAATTACCTAAAATTTCAATATGAGAGGCTTCATGCAGTGTTCTTCTTCAACACTATTTTTTATTTCTTACTGACCTCACTTATTCAAATGTTTTAAATAATATTCTCATATAAATATACCTGACACTTTTTCTTGGAAGTTTGGCATTAAAAACAGCAAGTTCGATATTTTCTCTTTTGCTTAGTAATGAGATAGCAGTCAAGAAGAAATAAGCTACTAGTGGTAATTATACACATCTACCGTTATTCTGAGTTACAAGAAAAACGTGTTTTTTGTCATTTACTTACTAGCTTACTTACAGATAGTTACATAAACGGCATATCTAATCACTTTATTGTTAAATAAATTATGAATGTCTTATTCAAATGTATCTTTGTATGGTATGGAAAAGCATTTTCCAAGAGCTTTCCGATGATGTGTCGCAAGTGGAACTTGCCATTTAGGATTTCAAAGTTGCGGTGGCTGGAGGCCGGAGGTTGAGGGTGATGCCATATTTGTCGCGTCACTTTGGTTTCCCTGCATACTACCGAAACAATTTTGAGCATTTTTGATATCTCTTAGTAAATAACAGTGTGACCCTATATAATTTGTTTCATCTAATAATAAATTCTGACACTATAATTTTGATAATTTAAATCTTTTGGTAGGACAAGATCTATGGAGCTATCTATTAGGCAAAATATGATAAATTATTCTGTAATCAGCTGTAATATACAAAGGACTCCCAGGTCTTATTTGCAATTAATTAATATGCACTAAGACGATCACATGTGTCCTTATCAACGGTAGCGACAATTTCTTTTATAATTAAAAACCTAAAGGATTCAAAATAAATTAAATCGTCAGCCTTTCATGTTTCAGTAACACTACTAAATTCTATACTATAGCACTTTAATTTACAGAAGCAATGTTCATATAACAAAGTTTGTTCTTTCTTTTAGAAGTAATTTAGTTTGTGCCAAAAAAAAATTTTAGGTAATGGCATTATTAGTCAAACAAAAGGTCATCAACTTAAATTCACGGAAAGTCTAATATTCAATAAGTGATAAATCGTATTATCAACGAAAGGTACGCTTAAAGAACCAAATTAGTTCTGTTATACTAATTTGTCTGGACCTATAGGGGACCTTCAAAGGTAAGATTTGTCTAAAATATTATTTTGCCCCAACACCTAAATTGACGACGAATACGTGAGACTAAAATTCCGTTTAGGAAATCGGAATCGGCGACAGACTTGATTCGATACTCACTTGTCGTGACAATGCTTTAAAATAAGGGACACTCCATAAAACTCAAAGTGTTGGCGAACTGCAGGCCTGAGACTGGCCTGAGGTCTGAGTTTAATTTGTCGACCATTTAAGCGAGGATCTGTCTAAAACTAACTTTTTCCAAATTGTTAGAAGCGGTTCTCAAACGCCCGTCTCCTTTACTTTTTACTTTCATTCCCGCAAGTGCTTTGATTCATATTCATATTCTTGCCTGTTAATCATACCCCCTTAGATGGCGTAGGATCATTAACATCTGCTATTAAAGAAAATCGATACAGAGCATGCCGACAGATGGTGTTACTGAGAGATTGGTGGGTGTTTATGCTAGAATAGCGATGTAAATTGTGTGACAATCACATGTCCAGTACTTAAGATACGACGTAAGCCCATTGAGTTTCCAACGAATCTATTAGTTTCTTTTACTAACCAATTTAATTATGTAAAACGTTAATCACTCTGGAAAACTATTTTTTATGCTAAATTTAGCTGTGGTGAAACCCTATCAGGTCTATGATCTATGTTTTCCTCTATGGAGTACAAACTGTTACATTTAGTGATATTATAAGTAAATACATTTTTCCACTTTACTGTAATATTTCGATTACAACTACCAATTATTGCAAAAAATGACCTTCTGGAATTGTTTAGAATAAATAAAAGCCATTCGATTATTTAAAACTAAATTCTAACACAAGTTCATGTATCTTATAATAAAACAACAAAATGTTTACGAATAGTTTCTTCACGCGATGCTTTAATCAGACTAAGCGATTGAATATTAGTGTTACATCAATAAATACATGTAGTAATCATATATTTATCTTTTTCAGTGTCATTACTTCGACTTCGAGGAGGAAATTGATTTTCAAAACGGAAACGAATACATGATGGATCATACTTCATCTTGTTCTATTCAATAACAAACCCTCTTTAAGATAAGGCTGGAAATTTCTACATTTTCTAATATAACATAAATGTTAACTGTTTTAAACCATTGAGATATACAACTTAAACCCATTTTTATATTTTATATTTATGTTAATATACATTTATTGATACTATAGAACAAAAACGATCAATCAAAATGTATAGTTCTAAATTAATTTATATATAAAATAGTGAGATGTGATGGTACCACAGTGATTAAGTATGTTTAAAATACTTTTAATTATAAGCTTTTGCAGGTTGCAACTACATGTATCCTAACCTATTAATTAAAAATTATCATTTACTATTCGTGTTCTATCTTTTCGCAATGATTAAAAAATTAAATATATAACTTATATGTTTTCAAATTAATTGTTATTTTAATGTACGTATAATTACACCACAGCAATGGTTTCAGTTTTAGGTTTATAAAGATGGTTCCGACAAATTGTAAAATAAAACAGCGATTTGTAGTTGAGTGTACTGGTGCATCATTTATGTGGTACAATTTGACAAATGATATTAAGTTAGCTAACGCTAATATAGTCATTCCACCGTAGCATTTTCCATTGTTGAAACTGATTTTCTCTACGCCAAAGGCATTCAAGTTTAAACCCTAGTAAATTTTGCAGCGGAGAAAATTTAAAAAAAAACGCCTTCTTCGCGGATAAGAAAGTAAAATTGTAGGTTTCGTGTTGATGTGATGTTAGGTATGTTAAAAATCCACATTTGGAAAAATTCTAGCAAACATGACGAAATGACCATAGTAATTGCACGCAATAGGGCCAAGAGAGTTTCAGCATCCCCAAGTCTCAACCACAAAAAACAAATAAATGCTTAAATAAGTAACAAAATAATTTCACATGTGTCCTTCGGTTAATTTTGGGCATTTACGCTAACAGCATAAGTTAATAATAAATTTAACTGAATAATTACAGCATTAGTTAATGTTGCAAATAATAGAATTATAACTGGAAAACTTGAAGTGCAAGGATTGTGCTTTAATGAATCAGTTTTTTTTAGACAGAAATTATCCAAGACAAGTTTTACAACTGCTTTAATCCCCATGTGGTTAAATTTAGAACGCGACCTAGAGGTGATATAATCTGGTAGCTCGCTACCAAAATTAACGTTTCCTGTTTAATGTAGCAGCTACTGTTTATTAGTTTTTGTGACTGAGACTTCGCATTTCGGAAATTACCTTGGCTCTCTTGTGTATAACTGCTATAGTTATTTCGTCAAGTACTAGAATTTTGCCAAATCTGGGGGTGTTCCACCGCCAGTACCGACTTTTAACGTACTAAAAAATATTTTAACCCAAAACCTACGATTTTACTTCCTTGTACGAGAAGAAGGCGTGGTTTTTAAATGTTTCTCCGCTGAAAAAATTTACCAACCTTGATCGTGTTTGAATCCGCATCCCTTGGGTATAAAGGCAAACAAACTAACCACCACGCCAATTGGGCCAGTATGTAGCATCCCTACTAGCGTTAACTAACCTAATATTAGTCGGCCATGATTTATTATAGCGATAGTAACCATTTCTGTGTAGCTGCAACCTTTTAAAGCAAATAATATATTATGTATAATTTCTAGCAACTTAAGAAATGAACAATGGAATGTATACTTCAACGAGTAGTAATCAAATTCCGCAAACTCTAAAGCTCATTTTATGCATTGCGTCATGAAAAATCAAAATTCTTACAATACTGCCATCTATCAACAAAGACTGAAACAAAACTGAGCAATGAAAACTTTTGTGGCGTAATTATTTTTATTATAAGTGTGGTAATTTCGATATTATGAAATTATCCAGAGAATTAGATTGAATTAATGTTAAGGTAATTAATTTGTTTATATCGAATAATTTATATTAATCTATTATAAAAGTAGATACAATAGATATAAAAACACCCTCAATGTATAAAATATTTTTAGTAGCCGTTATATACGTTATATTTTCTGTAAACCATCACATCTCTGAAGCTTAAATGTAGAAAAAACTAAATACAAAAATGTGTATCTCGATGATAAGTGTAAATATATCACCCTGTGTCTTCGTATAACTATATTTTTATTTATAAGGCTTCTCTGATGTATAGTTCTGTTATTTATAAAATAATGCCCGTATTTATAGTGTTCCTTAATATAAAGATACCAGTAAAACGTAAAATGTATATTACGTTCTTATTTATAAGTTTTACGTAACAAGCTCAGGTCCTCTCATTTTATGGAACAACTACTTATATGGGTATAAAAGATAAAATCAATAATACAATATCCCAACGAGTTTTTAAAACTATATATTAATATATTATTCTAAATGCTTACTAATATAATTTGGAAACGTGCAGTGCATTGTAAATTTATTTTGTATTAAGCGCTCTGACAAATGTGTATCTTTAGTTATGTTTAATAAAGCTATTTCGTCATTAATTAAAATATTATTATTTGAAAACATGTTGGCTCGTTTTTGTAACACTATAAAAATGCAACACTCATGAATTGCTAATACATACATGTTTATTTCCTTTTATATACTGAAGAAATGAAAACGTTAAATTTACAATCTCAAATAATGTTAAAAGATATTAATTAAAGCAACAGATAAACTGTTTACAACACAATTTGCGTTTCTATTTCAACTACCACAGTTTGTTACAATAATACATGTTATGTCAACCAATACAGATTTTTAAATTTGATAACAATAGATTTCAACTTTTAAATGGCTGTTTTACCGTGGGTAGATTGAATGTGCAGTATACAATTAAATGGAATACAAAGAAGTGTTTGATTTAATTTCTTTATCGTTGAATTTGATGCTTAAGTAACATTAGATTGATAAGAAAAAATTATTAATTAAAACTATAAGTAATATCTTTCTTAAACAGTTTAATAAACTGTTTGCACATCAGCACATATAATTCCTTTAAATAAAAATGTTCAATTGATAATTTTTAAATGTAAAAATTATTTGCAACAAAGAAAATACGTCATTGGTATTCTAATTTACCGACCACAATTATATTAAAACAGCCAACGTAAAACCCTTAATTTATATTACTTACAGTAAAACTAAAAATTATTAAACTGAACACTAAAATATTTTTGATTATTTACATTTTATTTACAGGTAATTTTTATTATTTAAATATGAATGCCAAACGTAAAAATTAAAAATGATGTGTTAACCTCAATTTTACTTTATTAAAAATGGATTATAAACCCAACCAAATAAGCAACTAGCATTTAATATAAAATTTTTAAAGAAAAATAAATTATTTTTTGACGGAAATAAATAACTATTACAATTATATAATATTTAAGAGAAATTGTTAAACATTTGTAACGAAACTAGTCAATTGTTTTACAATGTTTATTTATATTCACTTAATTCTACACTTATTTATAAGTAACTATGTACACTAATTTATTTTAAATATT
>JAHWXV010133011.1:0-11011 GCA_024586415.1 Phrixothrix hirtus | reverse complement strand
TATATATATATATATATATATATATATATATATATATATATATATATATTGCTGCACCTATAAAGCTAATGTAAGGATCTTCCACTTCAAAAACTGACAAGAACATTGCTCGTGTAGAAAACTCCGTGCTTTAAGACAGGCGAGAGACCGTCAGAATGCTAGCAGAAGAGCTGAATTTAAATAAAGACGCAGTGCATACGATTCTGAGAGAAAATTTGAAGATGAAGAAATTGTGCGCGACAATTGTTCCGAAGCTTTTTTCAGCTGATCAGAAAACTCAAAGAATTCAATGCTGCCAGGTCTGGATTAATGCAGAAGCAAGAACAGATTTTCTTGACAAGATCATAACCGGAGGCGAGTCGTGGTTTTACGAGTTCGACCCTGAATTGAAATCACAAAGCATGGAGTGGAAAAAACCTGGCGAGCCAAGAGCAAAAAAATCGAAGAAAGCAAGATCCAACGTGAAGACAATGGTGATTGTTTTTTTTTTGATACCAAGGGCATTGTGCATCATGAGTTTGTTCTCCCGGGTCAGACAGTGAATGGAAAGTTTTGCGTTGAAGTACTAAAGAGGTTGAAAGCGCGAAATGTTTGTGTGCACCTAGATTTGGCGAGGAACAATTCGTGGATTTTGCATCACAACCCACCAGCGCACACATCACTAATTGTCCGTGAATTTTTGGCCAAAAATTCAATAACATTGATGGAGCACCCACCATATTCGCCCGACTTTGCTCCATGTGATTTTTTTTGTTCCCTCAATGCAAAATGCTGTTTCGAGGGAGGCATTTGGGTGCGGTGAAAACGATTAAAAAGGAAACGACGAGATTATTCAAGAGCATCACCGAAGATGAACTGAAGAGCTGTTTTCAGCAGTGGAAGAAACGTTGGCAGAAGTGTATGAGGTGTGAGTATTTTGAAGGGTATACTGTTGAATTATCCAATTAATAGTATAATAAAATGTTTATTCAACTTCTATATGAATTTTCTAGACAAACCTCGTACATTTAAACTTTATTCTAGTTTAAAACCCAAGAAATCAGGTTAGTTTCACTCTGGGTAGGCAGACGGAGTTGTTACTTGAGTTACATGAACTAAAGCATACGCCCTCTAGTGTACGGTAATACACTAGAGGGCGTATGCTTGGTTAATGTTGAACGCCGCATTATGCTTTTAGTATATGATATGGTTATATCAATCGAAAAACAATGAAACAAGGAATTGAGGGCATTTATAAATTAGGGTAGGTTATATTAAAATTAAGCTACTTATAAGTCGAAGTTGCAGAAGTTTGGCCATGTTTTTCAAACGTCCTGTGCATTTGGTAGGTCTGTGTCTTAGGTAAGCACAAGATCCGTTCTTTGGTAACATACATTAAAGAAGTTAACTGTTTCCCTTCACAATTTATTAAATTTAATAGAGAGGTCTAGACTTCGATGAAATTTTATTATGATCAGAATATCTCAAAAATTTTTAGCTTTAGCGATAGAATTTCCTTATTAAAATTACCTTTAAATAACGAGTATTGAAGAATTTTCCTTTAAGAATAATGACATTCCATTTGAAACAACAAAGTTGGTGTCCACTTTCGGTATAACCGGAAACGATAGAAAGTTTTTAATATTTTAGCTGAGTACCAGAGCATCTCGGACAATCTCGCTTCGTAAATTTTCAGCTTCAGAAAACAACTAGCAGTTTTCTAAAACATGTAATATGCCACTTACCCCAATGGTTTCAAGTTTGCATGATGGTTTGGATATTTAAAAAGTGTTTTTGCCAGATGAGTGCCGCGTTTATTAATAGTGGACCTAAAACGTAATCGTTCAGCGATTTCAGAGTATTGTTTGAAACCGTTTAAGCGTAACACAATTTGTGACAATTTATTACTATTTTTGGTACTTGAATCTATCACTATATTCTGGAAACCAAAAATCAATCGAAATAATGTATAGAAGCTGGTTCAAGTGCATCGAAGTCTAGTAAAGCCATCACAACTGTTTTTTGGAATGATTGTGGGGTAATTTTCATTGACTACCTTAAAAAAGGTAGAACAATAATAAGAGAGTAATATTCATCGTTAAACCAGCTAAATGAAAGAATCAAAGGAATCAGCCACGTTTAGCAAAGAAAAAAATGCCTTTCACCGCGATAATGCACCAGCACATCTTTCAGCTATTGAAACTGCAAAAATATCTTAATTACGTTTCTAAATGCTTCCACATGCCCCATACTCACCAAACTTGGCTTCTTCTGGCTATTTATTATTCTCAAACATGAAAGCTTAGCTTAACGATAATAAATTTTCATGAAGTTAAGAAATGATCACCAAAATAGAAGCGTATTTTGCAGGCTTTAAACATTAAATGTCTTGAATATCGTTGGAATAAGTTTATAGAGTTGGAGAGGGACTATATCAAAAAATAAAATATTTTTACACCAAAAAAACAGCTTCCTGTTTCATTTTAATCTGACTTATTGAACTTCTCTTGTAATTCTGTTATAATAATCTCCTAGCCCAGGGTAAATAGACCCAAAATTATTATTAACCCAAAGATATGTTCCACTAATCTATATTATGATAGGCATCTACTATATAAAAGTGAGAGACTTGACTAGGGTTGCATGTAAATTGTTCCTAAACCACATTATTTGAAACTTGCATGTTTAATGTTATTTAATATCAAAGAGCTCCTCAATCAACCATATAAAGCTTAAAATATGTATTAAATAACTTGCTTTATAACTCATTATTTATTTTAAAATAGGTTTATTAGCACACGTATCATTTTTATTCATATTTTAAATTATGTTAACCATTTAAATATAAACATATTTCAAATATTTATTCATTGTCTTAAATTAAACCCTTCAATTTTGCAGTTGATGAAGTAGGTAAATCTAGTTTGTATTATAAATAAATTGCTCAACTATCAAACTCATGCCAAAAAGCTTTCAAATACGAACAATAAACATTAATGAGCTGAATGGCTATTTATATCATAAATCTTGCTACAATAATCTCGCGCTACTTCTTTATAGAAGTGGCGAGAACCATATTCAGCTAAAAAAAATAATCATACAAATTAATTAACTAGAAAGCATAAGTATTATATAAAATATTTCTGATAATTTTTTCACGAAAGTGTTTAGAATATCTACGTCACCTAAATGAGCTTACAGACAACTTCAGATATTTTAAAAGCTCATTATCTTCTAAAATATTTAAAATGTGAAATTCCTGGCAAACATGTAAGTCCTAAAATTGCCCAGAAACGAATTAATCTGCATTACTCATAAAACGAGATATACATACTATTTTTTTTTTGATTAATTGAATATTAGTTACCTTTAAAAATCCTATAAGAAGATTTATTCATTTTGACTTGTTTTGCTACAAACTCAACACGCACAGTGTGTTATATTAATTATTTAGAGTCGATAAGTTCGTTTAAATTTAACTGATAACGCAGACATAATCGATATTTCAATATTCATAGGGATAAGAAAGGCTGCTAAAGGTAAATATTTAAGCTTAGGGGAAATACACGAAAGATTTAAAATGAATTTAATGGAAGTGTTAACTTCTTTAATTTATCATTTTCATTGTACTAGTTGGCGTACTACCATATTTATTTACAATTAACTGTATAATAAGCTTTAGTTTTTATGGTATATGATTATAGGAGGATCATTTGAAAACTTCTCGGAATAAAACTTAGACGGAAATAGTAAACCCACAAAAAATATTAAAGTATTCTGTTAAATCGGAGGTTTTAACAAATCATTTAAGTGAACGCAGTTTGATGCACGTATAAAAATGGATAAAATTGAATACCACGTTATTACTAAATATTTTGTTCAAAAGGGCATGCCGCCTCAATTATTCATACCGGTGTCACACGAAATACTATTTTCAGTTAATTCTGGCTCGCTATGAAATGAAGTCCAGCCGAATAGTGTACCCCAGGAAATAGTGCACTCTTTAGAAAATGCTGTCTCGCGCACTTTTATAGTTAATTTCCTTGTAGAAATGAAACTTCAATGAATAGGGTGCTTCATTCAGACAGATAAAAGCTAATGAACGTTACCCAACATAAAGGAGGTGTAGAATTTAGCAGAAGATAAAATTTACTAGATGAGAGAAGAAACGGGATTTATTAATCGGGCGCTATTACTGGGTAGTTCAATTTTATGGGAGGGAAGAAATTAATAAATGAACACGACATTATTTAGAGGGGGTAAATTTAGAAGGATAAAAATGCTATAATCCAACCAGACTGTATGTAGGAGCAAGGTTGAAGCTGTCTACTAAACAGACGAATACTATACTACTTCCAATAAAGAAAATAAAGACCTGATAAGGAACGCTATTTAACTAACAAGTTAAACTTCCTGTAGTGCGGAAGTGCATCATTTTAGGAAGAGTGGATCGCATTAAAAAATTGTAACCTAGCCTAATAGGAATTAGCACTCAGAATAAACGAAATTGACTTGTCAAACTTAATATTACTATAAAAGGGAGGTGAATCTTACAAAAGCAGTGAAACTTACTAAACCGGCGTTACTTTTTACAGAGAGCAGTGGACATTGAGGAGAGGCGGAAATTTACAACCAGAAGTGAAACGTAGGAGCATGCGATATTAAATTAGTCATGAATAAGGAAATACACTTTGTGAGGTGAACGAAATTCACGAAACGATCGTACGTTAACTATCTAAACATCACTTTAACTAAAGAAAAGAAAATTTGATTAGATTAGGAAGATAGTTATTTAATGAATAAAATTACTATAAACGGACGTTAAAATAAATAAAAACTCAATTAAAGAAGCGAGGAAATTGATGATTACGATGCAATTTTATTACAGAAGGTAGTGAACCTAACAAAGACAGCAAATGTTACCATACGGGTACTATTAATTTACTAAATTTACTAAATGGACATAGTTTACTACAGTGTCGAGATAGACATTAGGGAGGACAAAATTAGGTTTACTCAACCCATTTCCAAGAAAAGGGAAGGTATATTTCATGAAGAAGTCGAAACTTGATCTAAATGTTATTTGGTATTTTTTATTTAATGATAAAGTCTATTTAAGTACTTGTATATACCTTCTTGGTTTTTTCAAATAAATCTATCTTCCGTCTTCGTTCTTCCTTCCTTCATTTTCCTGCTTTCGCCTTCCTTATTCTATTTCCTTCCTTATCTCATATCTCCCTTCCTACTTCTTATTCCTTTCTTCATTGCTCCTTTCACCTTCTCACGTCCTTCCAACTGTCTTATTTCTTCTTATTTGTTCTTTTCAGTTGCTTCTTTGTTCTTTGTTTATTCTTATCACTACTTTATTCCTCCTAACCACTTTATTTATCGTCAAGTAAGTGAATTCTTTAAGAAGCGGTGCTAAAACATTCAGGGTCTATCGTAAAACTTACAACCGAAGCCCCATCGTAATAATAACTTCGTTTTCTTGTCTAAGAAATATAATAAAACAAAAAAGGAAGTTCTACAAAAACTAGGTCCGAAGTCTGATCAAGCACAACCAGGAGGAAAGAGAACGCAACGCGAAACCAACCGAGCGCATCAAATGGAACATGTATAAAGGAATTAGGTACCCTTCGAAAATTGAGTCTGTTTTTTATATAAATATAATGTTCTAAAATAAGAAAGATCTAGCCACTCAAAGAGGGAAGGGCAAAACCCATTTTTCTGTCCTAACTTTTTAACAGAGCAAACTATCAACTCCAAATTTTCAGGAGAACTTAAGGGTATTGTTGCATTTGATTTAATAGTAAAGCAAATGAAAAATTAATTTTTGGATGCGTTGTTTGAAGGGATGGGTTTTGCATTCTTACCCTTATTTTTTATTTTTATTTTTTTAAAAAAATTGTTTATAAAAACAAATTTCAGTAATTTTTCCTACAAAAAAGGTATTCTCGTTTAAAGGCAGATAAAGTGGCTATTTTTGAATAATTTGGCATTTAAAATGAGAGTGCACACTGAGATAATTTATTAACGTAACAAAATATGACATAAGCCATGGAACGTCACAATTCAGCTCAAACATTATTGTTCTTGCTCGTATTCTTCTTTCGTTAAGACATGGTTGCGTACACATTTTACGTGTATACCAACACGCTACTTACGTTGGGTGAGTGTCTGGGAAAGCTATTGTTGCCGTCAGAAGATATGCAGAAAGATTTCCCCTTCGAAATGTACCAAATCTGAGGACGTTTCGTAACGTTGAGAGGCGACATAGGGCAACAGGAAAACACGGGTCGACCGTGAACTTCCAGAACAGTAGAAGCTGAAGAACAAATTCTAAATATTTTCGAGCAAGACCTAATAGTCAGCACGAGGCAAATAGCATTAAGGTCTGCTAATTGGCAATCTACAGTAAGCTAGGTACTTTTTCACTTTAGGAAAGTGCAAGAACCTCTTCCTGACTATTTACCAACCAGAATGAATTTTTGCCAGATAATCTTAAAAAAAATTAAAGAGATTCACATTTCTTCAATAAAATTATTTTCACCGATGAGGTCACATTTACAAGACAAGGCGTCTTTAACATGTACAACTCCCATTTTTATGCTGAATAAAAGCCTTTTTCTGTGCGAGAATACCATTACCAACATACATTTAAAGTCAATGTGTGAGCTCAGACAATGGGAAATCGACTTTGGATTTTTTATTTTACCAGGTAATTTGAACGGCGATATGTATGTAAACTTTTTGGAAAATCCTCTTTTCCAAGTTTCGGAAGATGTGCCTTTTACAAAGCCGGAATGAAATGATATTCATGAATGACGGGGCTCCACTTCATTTTACAAAAGATGCTAGAATATGGTTACATCAACATTTTTCTGAAAGATGGTAGGCACCTATTGACTAGCTTGCTCGATCGGCAGACTTAAATCCATTGGATTTCACTGTATGAAGCCATTTAAGGTCTAAAGTTTACAGTTTGGAAATTAATAATGCAATAGAAATAAGAAGACGGGTAGAAAATGGGTGCAGAACGTTAATGGACAATTATCACATTTTAAATGTGAGATGACGTCTAAACCTTTTCATTAAGGAAAATAGAGAACAATTTAAACATTCTTTATCGTTTTTAGTTGTTAACTTTTTATTTATATGTACATATTTGATTTTGAAGTGCTGTTTTGATGTTACGTTAATAAATTCTTTCAGTGTGCAGTCTCATTTTGAAAACCAAATTATTCAAAACCGGTCCACTCTATGGCATTTAGACAAGAATACCTTTTTTGTAGAAAAAACTATAAAAATGCGTTTTTCTTAACGATTTTTTTAAAAACATAAAAATTACAAAAATAGGGGTAAGAATGTACAATTCACCCCTTCAAACTACATCTCCAAAAATTAATTTTTCAATTTCTTTACTATTAAATAAAATGATGCAGCATTATTAAGTTCTCCTCAAAACTTGAAGTTTGCTCCATTGAAAATTTGGGTCAAAAAAACGGACTTTCCCCTTCCCTCTTTGAGTGGCGATATCTTCCTTATTTAAGAATTTCGGACATTAACTTATATAACAAACAGACCTTAATTTTCCAAGTTCTGTTACCTCCTAAAATATTTGTTTTCCTTTTTGACTCACCTTCTATATACACACACAAACATATACATATATCGGGCGTCAGAAAAAGTCCGAAGCGGTGGAATATTTCAAAAATAAACCTTCGCTCAATAAATGAAAAAATATTGGTCGAATATTTTTTGAAGCTTTATTTAACTGCAAATTAACTCAACCCACTATCTCCTGGCGGATGGTTCGGTGGGTAAATTTTGAAGTTTTAAATGAAACTCCCATTTGTTATTACCGAAACAGGCTCTACATAAGAAACATATAAATCTTATCGGTACATTTCTTTTGAATTTGTGACAAATGGTGCTGTGTGTGCGAAAAATGTTTTTTGGAGTAAGTTAAGAGATGCAGTTCTGTGCAGAAGATAAACTTTTATCTTAATTGTATTTTTCAAGTCTTTGTGAATAGCGTTACAATCGAAAAAATATCTTTTAAACAACAAATAATATATTTATTAACTAAGACATTGCAAATAACTAATATTATACACTATATTCAAATTGCACATCTTGTTCAATCTAAGAAAGTTCTATGCGTTAGTAAAATTCGTCTACAGCATTTCTAATGAAATTGAGTTCAATAAGTGCAATTTCGTCAATTATCATTCATTGAGGATCATTTAGAGTGATTGGCTTCATTTAGTAGGCAAGAATTTTCAGGTGACCCCAGAAAAAGTAGTCCAATTGCCACAAATTAGGAGAGTGAGCTGGCCACCCAATTTCATTTCTTCTTCCAATTCACGGTTGGGGGAATTGCTCATTTAGAAATTGTCTCACATTTAGATCATAGTAGGTCCTGCACCATCTTGATATAACCTAGTATCGGCAAGGTTATCCCCGGCAATCGCACTGATTACTGAAATTACTTCGTTACGCAGCAGACTCTCCTACTACGTACCATTTAAATTCCCGTCTATGAAAGATGGGCAAATTATTCAATTGTTCAGTACCCTCGACCAGACATCCAATTTTTGAGGGTACTGAGTATATACTTCAACCGACTAATGAGGATTACTGTCAGCCAAAATATACAGTAGTATCTATTAACGCGACCGTTTAGTTCGAAAGTGGATTCGTCTGAAAACACAATTCTGGTGGGGAAATTGGGTTCGTAATCATTTTTGCTCATCATCTATTTACAAAATTTTATAAGACGGTCGTAATTATCTTAAAACTCGTGTATCAGATGAACTTTGTAAGGATGGAACTTGCTTGTCTTCAATATTTTGTGTACAGCCATGTAACTTACCTCAAGATGTTGAGCAGCTTTAGGAGTTCTAAGGTAAGGGTTTTTAGCGAATCACAGATCAATATCAAGCTAAGTTTCCCCCGTAATCGATGATTTTGGTCGGCCACCATTTGAACGATTATTTATACTACAATTTCGTTGTAACGCCTCACGATGCGTTCAACAGTATATTTTGAAATAAATATTTCCCGTCTTAATCTCTTGACCGGAAGTGCATTTCTTAAGTTATTTAAGAAAACATATTTTTCGCAATTACGCTTCTTCTACAAAGACTTAAAAAATATGTTAAGATAACATTACTTATTTTATTCTGTAGAATCTTAAACTAATAAAATATGAATATTTCATTTAAAATTTAAAATATTTCCCCGAAACACACACGCCCTATTCCCCAGGGTGGATAAATTTTTAGACTCTTAAATGGAGCTTCAAACGATTTTTTATTTCTTAGTCAAATGTGTATTTATCACAGTACTCTACCATCCCAATTTTCTGTGAAACCCGGTATACCGGGTGGCTCAAAAGATGAATATAGGGAATTCATTATTATTTTTTATATATGCTTTTATTATCTCCCCTTAATTTTTCAATAAATATGAAAGATAGGTGTCCTAATGATAATAAAGATTCGTATTTAAAAGAAGTTTATTTAAAAATTAAACAAAAGCGTGTCCCTGAATGGGACTAGAACATCAGACTGTTTGGTTACGAAGACCACAATCTAATCACTAAACTATGATACACCTGATCATTTTCACTAGTTGAAATGCGCTATTTTATGTACTCTATTTTTTATTCTACTAAAATTCGTAATAATTTAGAATGATTTAATAATAGGTAAATAAATCTAGTCTTATCTTATAGAACTTTTAATTGTGAACATTTTTTATATTTACATATTTACTTTAAAAACAACTGGGGGTTAATATTATTAAAAAATAACACTGAATTCCCTATATTCACTTTTAAGCGACACCACCGGGTATTATATTGATGCATTAATTTGTCATCTATTTAAAGAATTAAATTGTTAACGCGTTAACTAGAATTAAAACATCTAAATCGCCTCATGGATTATAATATAATTATTAATTTTAACTTCATTTTGACGCAGTTGTAATTATTATATAATCCTTTAATCCCTCTCCTGTATATAAACTAACTCAAGAATCAATAGCTTTAACCTTAATTTGATCTTTATACAATTATATAATTAATATTAAATAACCAAATCAGTTATTCATTTATGAAGCTCTGTTTTAGCTAAAGTTTAATTTAAATAAATAACTTAATTTGACCCTATTTCAAACTTATATATAACAGAAAAGCTTCTAGTAATATTTCTTGACAAATCTGGCTATTTATTTGTTGCTTTAACAAATTTCTAAATTTTTAAACCCAAGTCTTGATATGACATTTTGCATGTCAAATATTTCAAAACATCTTAATATCTTGGGTGTATAAAATGAGTTAATTGATAAAATAAGGTTCTATATACGTAATTTAATTATCTTATACTTGTAACAAAGTTAATTAAAAATAACAAATCTTAATTATTAAAACTAACTTAAGCACTTTATTGAATAAATTGTAAAGAATCAATTTTTATTTAATGTTTAATAAAACAAAGTGTCAATTTTATCTCAGTACTCACTTGTTATTTCTAATCACTAATTAGTGTGTCCCTTTTAGTCGGTCGCGACTGGTGTAATGGTTAGCATGTTTGCCCCTACACCCAGGGGCGCGGGTTCCAACCCGATCTAGGTCAGTAAATTTTTCAGTGGAGAAAAATTTAAAAAATATGCCTTTTTCTGGGATAAGGAAGTAAAACCGTACGTTCCGTGTCAATGTGATGTTTAGCACGTTAAAACTGCCTACTGGCAGTAGAACTCCTCCAGATTCGGCAAAATTCTAGTAGGCATCGCGAAATGACTATACATATAACAGTCCTAGTCCAAGAGGGCCAGGATAAATTCCGTATTCCGAACCCTCAGCTACAAAAACGAACAAACAAAAAATTTCCCTTTTAATAATGCTTCCACTTTTCATTAATTACCTTTATTACTTTCTATTACCTATATGAAATATAGAATAGAGAAAGTATTGTTTTCGTCCAAAATTTTCGATGTCAAACTTTTAGTGGAAATACACGTTTTG
>JAHWXV010132995.1:0-17981 GCA_024586415.1 Phrixothrix hirtus | reverse complement strand
TATATATATATATATATATATATATATATATATATATATATATATTGTCAGCTGTTGCTGTTTCTTTAATAACATTAAATAAGTTAAGCGATATTTAGTATCATGCGTATTAATGATTATTATAATTTTAAATGAACAAGGATCTATTAAAGTAATTTAGAAATTGATCTTATAAAAGAAAGACAAAGTTGAATTAAAAATCTATTTAAATACACCGCAAATTTTACTTTTGGAATATTGCCTGGAAGTTTTAGTTAAAACTTCGTTAGTAAAAATCATCTCAAGCTATTAAGTAACAGACCTTACGTCAGAAATTCTAGAAAATTGTTGCAATGCATATGAAATCACGGCTCAACATCAAGCAAGGTTACAGTTTGTTTCATACAAAGTATAAAGTTATGCACCCACGAAATTGGTAGACATGATACCATTAAAATCTTAGAAATAATTAACTGGGTTACAATTCAACTAGTGTAAAGTTATTTTCTAGGCGCCTTACTGGCGCGGGATAGGATCCCAGCGAGGCATATTACGAGCGGTCCCGTGAGAGAAACTATGAAATGAGGGGGATAGTTGTCGGATAGCTATGCAAGATATAAAGAAGTTTAGTCCGGAAGTGCTGTGTGTTTCTCTAATTTTTAGGTAATGTAATCTGTCCTTATTGAGTATTTACCGTAATTCATACAACGTAATTGCTGAATTGAAATTTACACATATTAAGGATATTTGTATCAAAAAGAAGAAGTTTGATTACCTTGCAGAATGTCTGCGAACGGTGGGCGAGTAGACAGTGAAATTGGAAAAAGAGTGAATGCAAGCAGGAGAATAATTGGCAGCATGTGGTCAGTAACCGAGAGTGAACAAAGAAGGCTGTGTACAATATTGTATTTGTTCCAACTGTTTCATATGGCACTGAGGCTTGCATATGTCAAAAGAAGCATATGAGTAAAATAAACGCCTTAAATATGAGGTACCTAAGAGCTGCATGTGGCAAAACGAGACGTGGCAGAGTAAGGAATGAATAGGTGATGGATACGTGCCAGGTGAATGAAACACTGCCTGAACTGTACGAAAGAAGTGCGTTAAGAAGGTTTGGACATGTGGAACGAATGAGTAATGAACGCTTAATAAAGAGAATATATGAGGCAGGTATGAACGAAAAAATAAGTAGGAGTAGACCGAGGAAGAGTTGGCTGAATATGATTGAAGAAATTGTAAAAGGAAAGAGAATAAAGAGCGCATGAATAGGTGAGTTTACCAAAAACTTGCATGAATTTAATTGAAGCAAAAGAAGTGTGCAAGGACAGAAAGGAATGGAGAAAAATAGTGAATGGGTAATAGTAGAGATTAGAAGGATTGGTGGGTAATAGTAGGATGGTTTAGATACTGTATAGTGCTGGGAGCTTTGATGAAGTGTAGTGGTAGTGAGAGGGAATTGGTGCATGGGTGAATGCAGTGGTTGAGAAGGTGGAGGCTTGGTACTGGGTTTGGCCTACCCCGCTTAGGGAATGGCATGAGTGGTAGTAGTAGTAGTAAGAACAAGGCAGTGAAATTCATCTTTAGTATTCACCCGTTGGGTCTTTAATTTTATCAAGTAATATAAAGGGGGCGGCTTCCGCTTCTGACAACTAAAACCAAACCATTACACCTGTAAGTGAGAATTCAATTATTTCACCTTTAAAAATCTGGATGTTAGGTGATACTACCGTATGCACATTTCATTGCTCCAAAGATTTAAGGTTTGAGCAATAGCGAATATTAAAAAGGGGCCTTGCGTCCTGATATAGTTTATTATCAAGCCCAAGAAATTACAGCATAATTCTTTTTGAACTGACACAAATGAGTTTTCTGTTGCTCTAATTGTCGAAAGTTTTAATGAACCTTTTGTTGTGTTATATAAAGTTAGTTTATCAATTTTATTCGTAGATTAGATTAAACTGGAATTTTGTAACAAATTAGTTGATTTTATGAAAGCTAGCATACGGGGTACCCTTCTGTGCTATATATATATATATATAGATATATGATATTTATGTACTGTAATCGTCGTCAAAGCGATTAAGGTTTGTTATTTAAAGGGATTTTTAAGCCCAACATCAATTTAGTCTTTATAGTAAACCCGAGCCTCGATTTCATTGGCTAATGTTAAAAATTTTTGTTCAATATTTTTAGTGAGTAGTCAATTATCTTAGAATTTGGATCCCATTGGTGTTTTAGTGAAACAGTGAATTTTAAGCAATATAATGTGGCTGATGCTCAACTAGTTCTTTTATTTATATCAAACATCTTTTCGCCTAATACTATAACTAGTCAGTGTGCGTCTAGCGAATTTAATTTTGATGCAGAATTTTGTTATTCTGCAAGAAATAAGAAAACATTTGTTTCATGTAAAATTTAACACGTTAAATACAACCTAAATTGCCGCCTTTTTAAAATAATATTGTCAAGTACAGGATATTTTGAATCTTATGCCGCGTTAATTAAACTTGAAATTTTTATAGACAGTTTACTTCACCTTCAATATACAGTGTGTACCAATAGCCTAAGTTCATCGTTTATTTAATTGCTGTTAGAAAAAGATCACGATCAAATTCATAAGAAATGGGGCTGCACTCCTGATTTTTATATTAAGGTTAGTACTTCACAACATACAGAGAGATAATTAAGTGAGTACTTTTAGTATTAGAATATTTTTTTCAGTGTTGATTCTGTATCTGCAGTACCATTAGAGTGTCTCTCTACATTTTTAAGATAGGTCACTAACATCTTCATATACAGGGTGTTTCGCAAACATCGCCTGATTGCAGTTTCGACTTCTTGAAATAAGTGGATCCCACCTTTTACAGATTTTGTCTTGATTTTACAGTGTTTAGCTGAGCAAGCACCGACGAACCACACTTCGCTCCATTGTAGCTTTACCGACCGTGGTTAATCACTCGTGATTTCTGCAACATGCGTTGTTGTCAGTTTAGCCTGCGACAATATATCTATTTATATCATTCTGAGGTAGGCTGGTACTGGTATTCTGCTAAACATGACGTTCTAGATACACCTCCAGTGGCGCACGATTCTATTTCATCGGTGTGAGTACTTCGTTGATTTCCCGAATACATGATTAGAATTAAAATATGTGTCCTTTACTTCTCCTAGATAAACTTAAATACCCTCTAATAGAGTGGCGCGCTTTTAAAATGACCCTTTTTACCTACGGCATCTCTGATCTTAACGTCGCCATTTTATAGTTCACGTCGAATTCCCCAAAATTGCATGATGAATGACCGTCACAACCACGCAAGTCCAGAGGAATTATCATCTCATACATCCTTTTAGGGCGTAATGCCAAAGATTCGTGTCACAAGTTTTTACGATTCTATTTTTTTGATGCGAAATTTGAAACAGTACGATTAAATTACATAATATAAGAAATTGGTACCAATTTGTCTATGGGATGCAACTGATTCTAGTTTTCTTATGTTATATCTTTCGATACTATCTAATTGCTATTTATTTATTTATAATTATTTTGGGCTTAACTTTTGAATTCCATCAAATTTAAATTTCGATTCTTTAACATTTCATAAAAAGGTTTCAAAAATATTTTGCTTTAGTTCAAAATTTGCCTGTAAACGATTTAAATAACTGATTAATAAAAGAAAAAATTTTAAACTAAGAAAACATCTACAATTTGCATCGCAGCAGGTAGGAAAGATTATACTTGTGGTTAAAATCTAATTTTATTTTCAGTCAAATTTACAACTTGTACATAGTGTACATGGAAACGTTTAATGGAGTAATACAAAAAATTAGTACTATATTATTAAATTCAAGTTATTATACTTTTATATATTACGATAATGTATCAACAAGCTTTTCTAGTGCTTCCAACCTTATTGTGTAATGAACGTCATACGAACTTCATTGGTGAAAATCTATAACGAATGAGTTAATAATTGATTTGATGGCGTTAGATTTGATGATTTCATCTAGCCAGGTCTTGGAATAACATTAATTAATTTGTTTGTTTAATCAACATCTCGGAAGATTTTAATTAGTCGCATCAACTATTTTGTAAGTTAGTAATGAATGAATCTTCTTTAAATGCCACGTTTCGGTACGTGTAAACATTTATTTCGCTGTTCTAATAAAAATTAAAGAGACAATAATTAAAAACTGTTTACAATAATTTCCTTGCGCGTTAACTATTCCAATTCATTCATGAGACAAGTGTAAATGCAAAATATTTATTTTATTGTAAGAATATTACTTAATCGTTTTAATTTATATTTATAATACTATAGGGGGGTATGTACGCTTTAATGGGAACTATCTATGCTACAAGTATTCAAATATGTGACTCCAAAATAAAATTTTAATAAAATAGATTACATTTTTAAATGTAGAGTTAGGTAATATGTCGCTAAAGAGGAACTCAGATTTAAAATAGGATCAAAGAGAATGATTAAAGTGAAATAAAATAAATATCATTAATTTAAAGTACAAATTAAGGAAACTTACAAAGAAAATATTTGTAGGCTGTGTACAATGAAGCTCAGGAATTTAAGCGTTACTGAAAGTAGGCTTGGCGATTCCTTAAATATTAAAAAGCTTATTTGACGTGATAACGATCCAAATGAAATATCAATACCAACGAGTAAATAATTACAAAGCTAATAATTATATAATAACGTTCAATATTTAGAAATACCTATCCCTAATCACATCCAGTCATGATTGATATACATCTGTTATTTAAATGGTAAACACATTGTGTTTTTAAAAATGTTTGTCATAAGAATGGCATATTTTTTGTTTTAATAATAAATAGTATACCATACCCATTTTACAAAATATAAAAGGACACTAAATAAAATCTAAATATGTAATGTTGTGGTAAATTTTCAACGAAATTATAATCATAACAAAATATTTTAATAATATCAAACAAAGCGCGAGAATGAATGACTTAAGATGCAAATAAAGTCAGTACGCACACATATACCTAATTTCAAAAAGAGTTACCAAGTCCGGCAACACTATCTAAACAGCCCAATAATAAGGGTGAGACGAATGTAAATGAAGAAAATCCAGGTCTCAATAGTTTAATAAAGAAGTAAACTCTACTTGTAAGAATCAACAAATTAAAGGAATCCGAGAAAATCAATTGGAAAGGGCAATCTGTTAAATTATAGAAAAATTAGAAGTACCCGGGAAAAACTTTGGAAAGGTTTTTAACAAAAAATGTTGAAACATACAAATAATTTAAATTGTGATTAAAATTAGAACATAAATTGGGAAAAGTCTAGTAATCAAGGAAATCGCATTATTGGAGACAATTGGTGTACTTAAATTGTTTAAATAAAGAAGATAAGCGCATACAAATGGATAGTCTGAATTCTGGATAGAATCAGACCAAAACTAGGAGAGGTCTGGGCGAATAAGGTGGTATATGTGGATGTATTAAGCATTGGTAGTTTTAATAGCAATTACGGAGGGTGAACGGAAATAACATATAACAAACAGATGCAACTATATGGAAGACTCAACAAAGATTTAAAGCAGACCGAATTACCACCAACTGTAAATTGGAATTACGCTACAATCACACCATAGACATCAATGTGGCCTCTAAGTACCGGGAAGACAGTTACAGTGTCGTAGGCTAAACTAACATTAACCCATGCGGCAAAAATCACGAGTGTTTGGTAACGGCCGGCAAAGCTACAGTAGAGCGAGGTGTGATTCTTCGATACCTACGGAGCTAAACACTGCAGAATCAAGAAAAATTTGTTAAAAGGTGGCGCCACTGTTTTCAAGTCCAAACTGCAAATAGACGATGTTTGCGAAACACCCTGTATACCATGATGTTTGCAACATACCTTAAAAGTGGTAACAGACACTGTAGTGGTACTACAGATACTGTATTAAGATTGAAAAGAAATATACTACTGCTAAATGTGCTCAATATTTATGATCGCTCTTGTATATTCAGGGATTGCTAACTTACTTATAATTTATGCTTAATGTCGATTCAAGCTATCTTTATTTAGACAAGTGTGAAAATATGATGATTCTTTTGACACGCCCTGTATATCATTAAAAATCTAGCTAACTAAATTTTAAATTACATTTTATGATTACTTCAAACAAATGCTTTATAACTTTTGTTAGTGATAATGGTGAAACGAGCCCAAAACTTATTAAGCGCGCACTGTAGCAGTATCATTTTAGGTAAACTTAAATTGTAAGTAATAAAGAAAGAAAACAATAATTGTACACAAACACGTCATATAATAAACCTTTAACGTACACACATTTATACATAAACAGTTAAAATTTGCAAAAGTAAAATATATGTATACCTAAAGTAAAATTATACAAATAATACACACTCATGCCCATACAAGCGAAATTCCCATATAGCGTGATTAATAGGAAAATCGAACTGCGAAATCTCTGACAAATTCAAAAAGAAAAGCAAGGCGGCACTTGTGTAAATAAACACTGGTTAAATATTAAATCATTAACCGACAGTTTCATTAAACAATTTAAATTACTATAATACAGTTATAAAATTTACAGAAAACTAGTTTGCAAAATTTGCACGAATATAAATAACTTAATGATCAAAAATGTTTATTTAACCAGTAATTATTAAATGGTCATAATCCATTCAAAAATAAACGGAAACAACAATGTCTATTTTATTACCTTAACTAAATTTGCAAACTAAAACGGTGTTGTCGTTCTTGGTAAATTACTTTAAAGATCAAAAGACGTCGGATCCCTTCTTTTATACAGACCAAAGATACGTGGAGGGCATTTACTATTTTTGATGATTCTAATGTTGTTCAAACTTAAGAAAAAGCCGCCCTTGTGTCCTAAATACATGAAGAGCCCTCTCGGATGGAACTAACGGAACGGCACCTGCCTAAATTATGCCAAATTTTGAATCACAAATTAATTATGGAAACCCCAACTTAGACAACAATGGCCTAGTGGTTTAATCACTTTGATAAAGACAGTTTCAAAATCTAAAGATTAAAGACACAAGGCACTACTCCAAAATGAATTTTCTCTCCGCGAACTGTGTCGCTTAAAAACGCATAACCAACTAACTATATTTTTCCTTAAGAATTTTAAAACTGCATATTTCTCAACCTTCGCGTTAGCGTCCTGTATCTTGGAAGGTTTTGTAATTATCTTGATGCACAAATAATTTTTAAGCATAGTTCTCGCAATTTCATATACGTTACTTGTTTGGGATTCTGCTTGTATGACTTTCGCATGGATATGTAATTATACGGGCCACCTTGGCGCGTGTTACAATGGTCCCTTACTATTTATCAGGCGACAATACTGAGGTCAAAATAATTGACTTCTTTTTAATGTAACGAATTTTTAATATGTATTTCTGCAATGAATTATTTTATATATAACATGAGGTGGATCTCAATTGTTTTCGATTTTAACCTATTTATTTCTCAGGACCATAATTTCTGACTGAATTTAAAAAGGAATCCCACTCCAATTAAATTTGTCAAATACGCAATGTATATGCGTCATTAATGCATTAATAGTACTTAAGGATTTACAAAACGCACCAAGGGCTGACAAAAGTAAGTTTATCCTTTTCCCTCTGAATACGGGTAAATGAACTACATTTTTTGAAAATATTAACAGTTTTATTATTTTAACAAATTGTTGTGTCTAGTGTGTATAGGCATCATAATGAACCAACTGTTAGCGGGGTCAGTTAGTTATTCTTTGTTGCGAACTATTTGTATTGGATAGATACAATTGTGGCAGCCATTAATAAAGAAATTAATATATTAATATTGAACGATTAAAATTGCAGTGCGATGGAGATTCAAGCCTAAAAGTATTATTTCAGTTCAAAATAAATTAATCAAGAGCGTCAGTGACCGATAGATTTGCAACTATAACAAACTTGATCAAAATTTTAATGTTTTTACATAGTGGAAAAAATATAATTTAATAAGTTTTTGCATTGAATTTCAGAAAGCGATTAGATGTCGCATATGTTAAACTAATAAAGGTAGATAACGCTTTCCCTTAAATTAGTACTAATGAATTTATAAAAACTGTAAAGGAATAACGTCCAGGAGATAACAAGTATAACATAAATGAGTTAAATCTTACTCAATTGTCAATTGATCAGATACCATCATCTTATTACCTAATATTAGTTATATAGGAATTTAGCATAGTAAGTAATGTATAGAAATAATTTCTCAAAATACTGACAAAGATATTTACACATTTAATGTAGGTAATTGAACACTCAATATTTAATTTTTTTTCAATACTTGCTTCCAAAAAGTTATATAAACAAAAACAGTTACAAGAAGATATAGGCTGAAGGTCAGATAATCAGTTGCAACCAAACCAGTTAATTTTATTAATAGCCTTTATTTGTCTTCAATCACTTATAATTACCTATTTACACGTATCGATCGCAACATTTCTTTAAAATTCAGTAATAGTAATCATTTATATTTACATTTGCTTATAACAGCTTCTTAATAAAACAAAGTTCTTAGAAAAAGGAAACTAAAGGAATTTAAACAACTATTTGTATGGAAAGGTTATACTCTGGAACATTAAGGTATGCTATATTATTAATTACAATATCACAACTCATTGCTGCGACCTTGAATTTATTTAGTTATCAGTTGCGGTAATGAGTGTTTCGTGATTCCATCCTTTACATTGGCATCATGGATCCTTCTTAAACATTCCTGAATTTTGCATGACATTCATGATTTTACATTGCTTTGAGCAAGGAAATAACACAATAAAAAACTACCATAGAAACCTAAAAGATGTGGATTAATAGAATTCGCTTACAACACTGGAAAAGGATTATTAATATAAGGGAATGTTCCGAATTTAACACTTCGATAATGTGGCAAACAAATTTCAATACGGGCGTTATAAAACAATTATTCTTGATACATTTTTATAAACTTAGCTCCCTTTTTTGAAGTCAGAATTGTATTACTGACTTTCGGCACGTCATATAATAGTAATTTATGTATTAAGGGCATACTCTAGGAGATTATGGCCCGAGGGAATGTTTAAAGCCCGACAAAGAGGACTTTTAATTTCCCGAGAGCCATGTAATTATTAGATACTACAAATGTTGAAATGATAAAGATACCAATAAGTAAAACAGTAATTAATACAATTTTGTACTAAAGAATTATAGCAGCTTAACATTTTAGAGTAGCACAGAGAGTTGTTTAATCTAGATAGAAAAAAAATCTTGGGGTCTCTAAGCTTATAAATCATTCCAACCAGACGTCAAATTTCAACTATGTAACCTAAAATGTACCTTATATGGTAAACATGTACATACAATTTCTAAGTACCATTAAACAGAACTGAGTTTCTGGTTCAACATAAAAAAGGTAGCTGTTTGAATTTAATTAAAGAAGTTAAGCAACCCGTCACATACCACCGCAAATCGAATAACGCACCCAAACATTAGATGACATTATATGCCTTTAAAAGAAAATCATGATAACAGACCTACTTCAAAAAAATAATGGAGAAAGACGCGTAACTCAAAGAAAAGCGGAATGTCAGGATAGAGCATCTAAAAATTGCAAATACCGGCCTAAATACAGAAACTGACCGAAATTGGAGAATTGGTAACTACGATATTAAATATTCTATTTCTGGGGTATGTTATGTGCAAAATTTGTAAGAATACATGAGAAAAAAAAATTAGACAGGAAGTTCGTAGAAACCAAGAATTACTTAGAATCGAAGAGAAATGAGTGTTGAGCAATTATTAAGGAGCTTAAGCGAAGACTTAATATAAATTATTTATATTGAATGTTTTCATTTCATCATGTTCATTAACACAAAGTTAATTTAGAGTTTACACTTGTTATGTCTAGAAGTCGCGGGTTCGATCTCCGCCGGAGGGAAAATTTTTCTAAGAATGCAACTATCCCAAATATGATCATCTCATACTTCTTCACATTTAATATAAAAAAGGATAGTGCAAAGGGAAGAGAAGGCCAGGAAGTCAAAAACAAAAAATTAAGCAAACTACACTACAAGGTGCTGTTTTGTCTTACCGCGTTTTCTTAAATTAATCCTTGCTAGTGTTTTATTGCGCATATACCTTTTAAATTTTTAAGTTTGGTTAACCGCGTGATTCATTTCGTTCTCTCGCCTTGATTTCGATAGTCAAATTTTTGATAACGTTCCGAGGTCGAAGTACTGCGTCTTCCAGGGTTGCGAACTTTGGTTTGAGCGCAGAGACGTGAATATTAAGATCGGAAAATTTATTCTAAATTTTAGGTATTAGATCTGCAGGCGCTTGTAAGCGCATCTGAAAATCTTACGACTTTGGTCGTTCACTTCCGCGTAGTATTTACAAAATCCAATAGGTAAAGTATCAATATTAGTTTTACGTCAAAATCCCTTTGTAAACCTATAAATAATATAGTTTCATGTTACTAACAATTATTAAAAGCGCAAGAAATCCAAAGTTACATTCTATAAATATTAGGAACATACCTTTCTTAAAAACACAGATTCAACAATTCCCGCACGAAGGTCGTCAAGTTTAAAAATATACCTCAACCCCTCTTGTCTTCGCCCCTTCAATTTCAAGGAGAAATGCTTCACGTCAAGGGTATAGCTAGTAGCGCAAACAAATAAAGCTGCGTTTGTTTGTAGTGCGCGCCTTGATAATATTCAAAGTATAGTTGAGAGATACCCGTATGTCGACTTAAGGGATTAAGTTAGTATTCGCTTGATCTACTTCCGCCTAGGGCGATTTTCTAGAAATAGTCGATTCCAACTCCCTGTCTATTTGGAACCCAAGGGGTTAAATCTGACAAGGCTGTATTGTACATACGATTAAGTGGATATCCGTGCCCGCCGTTTGTAACCGCCGACTCCTCCGAGAACAACGAAATCTTCAAATCACCAAGTAAGTGATAAATTCCATTAATTAACATTCGCCAATCTACTCCCCCTAGTTAAATTATTCCGGCTAGGGTGAATCAACTGATCACGTAAAACTACCAGATAAATCCGTTAAGACTATATTTAAAAGACTAGCGTTTGTGAATGTTCAATAATTTACAATATTTGGGGTCATTACAGCCAACTGCTTTAGTTAATTTTAGCTTAGTTTAATTTTAGTAACAAGGGCCCCTTGACTTATAAATAAAACATTATCGTTGCCGTTATTTACATTTGGGAAGAACATATAACTAATTAGTTATATGACCTGCGTTTTCAATTTTATTACATTCAATTTTTAAGTACAGATTTTATTTTATTACGTGTATACCCGTCGTGATAACCTATACTTTCTTTCAGGAACTAGTTATTATATTAGCAATTAATTAATTTAGGTAATCCGTCGCAATTCTACCTGATCGAGGATGAAACCTAGCGACGTGCATAGAAAGAAGCAAGTTAATGTAAGTGCTTATTAACGTTTCCCTAGGAGATCGGTTTGTTTGTTTTCCGGTCTTTATGATAACAACACTTCGAACTATCAATTATCCGTTATTTATTATTAAAGAGAAAGTGGCGCCCTTATAGGAGACTATCTTACCCTTATTAACAATTAATTATTGACTTTTGAATACCTACATAGAATCCCTGAATGCTAACTTCCTTAAACGTCACGCAATCCTAGAACCTACCCCATTCTCCACTGTGGTGGCCGGAGCAATACAGTTTATTCAGGTAATTGCCAATTTTAACAACCTCAGGGGCGTAGGATCAGTTTGGAAACGCTATACGCTTAAAAATTCAATTGTCAAGCAAAGGCATACATTTTTTGGTCAAACACATGATGGTTTCTTTTGGGAAAATTGTAAGGTTGTTCGTGATGTCTCCCTCATCAAAAAAAGGGAAGTATCCGGAGGCGTTCGCGCATGATCAGTCTCCTTGTCATTAAGTGACGCAGCCGCGTAGTTTACACCAGAGGAAGCGTATTATCGTAGGAGATTTCCTTTTTTATTAAATTAATCGCCTACTAGAACTGAGTTGCCACTGAAAAGAAGAAGTAAGGATCTGAAGATCTGCTGCACTTCTGATACCACATCGGGACCTAACATTTGGACTGTCTTTGTGACAACTTACTTAGCTAGTTAGTAGTGTAAGCTACTGAGTTAAAATTTTTTTATTCTGCTTTATATAAATTTAAAAATTATCGTTCACATTTATTTGTTTCCATTTCTTACAATACTTTACAGTTTATCACTCACCTATATCAAACTTTACTTGACCTCCAGTTTTATTGAATTGGAAAGCGAGTCAACCTACCTTTAAATTCATTCGATTTATTTATCAATTTTATTTTAAATAACAAAATAACAGCTCTTACTTTGTAGCATTTAATCAAAACCTATTAAAGAGAACTTATTACTTTAAGCTTAACCTCTAAGAATACCTATAGCAGGTTTGCAAGCAATCAAACTTATTTTCTTTATCACGAATTTATTTTACATTATAAGTTATACGTTAAAACGACTCAAGGGACCTTCAGTAGTTTACTCTTGAAGCTAGATCCTACCCTTTATAATGAAATGCTGCCGTGCCCTATCTTGATGTTGTTTTTTTGTTAATTCAAAGATAAAAATTAATATTTTAATAATTTTTTATTTAATATTTAGTAAAAGAAAAGTGATTGACAGTTGGTCTTTTATTTATATTCTTACCGAACCAGTTAGATCCCTGCGTCACACAAACTTCGACCAAGGGCATGCCGAAAAAATAAACGAAACAACGCTAATATAAGAACAAATTACAAAAGGTATTTTAGGAAAAACGATTACAGAAGGAGCAGCAGGAGTTCCCTCACTAGTAGGTGGTATTAAAGTCAAAAAGGAGTTTCTAATCGTGTGCGGTTTAATGATATAATTCAGGGAACCTCTGGCACAGATATCTTTAAAAAATATGCAGAAAAAATAGACTTTATGAAGTTAGAAAGTTCAATTAAGCTAGATGTCTCTAGAACCACCAATGACATCAAAAATTGAAAACATTAACAACCCACCATTACGATGTGAAACACTAAAGGGTACAAAATCATTTATACATATCCACTATGTAACGAAAATATAGATACGGTAACTGGAGGGTTTTTATTCAATTTTGTACTTAGATATTGTGTACCTAGAACAATTGTAACTGACAAAGGTGCAGAATTTGTCAGCATTTATTTTAAAACTTGCAAAATACTTAAAGTAAATAAATTGAGTTCAACAGCATATCATCACAAAACTTTAGGTTCTTTAGCACCTTTTTGTTGTTTCGCATATAATGCGATTTGAGTATCCTAGCGAATTAAAATTTAGAATCTAAAAAATATATAGAAGATATAGAACAATCAAAATTAAAATGAAATTTATAAAACAATTTTTATTTTATCAATATTAGAAAGTAGAACTAAGAAATATTGGACCTAAATAGGTTACTAAAGGTTTAATATTTGTAATTGCTTAGTACTCCAAACATTGAAATGAGGAAGGCAGAGATGAATCTATTGAACTGTAATGGAGATTTCCTCCCGGAAAAAACTTCATACAATTAAGTTGTTCTTGATGTAGTTGCCTATGGATCTATTTCTATGGTAGCCACGATTGTCTTTTGGTGCAGTTCTATTGCATTTGAAACTGGCAACTAAACATGTACTTTGCATTTACAATGGAAAGGCACGCCTTAACCATCGAATTTCGAGATGAAATTGTTTGTGGTGATAGGTTATCGAAAATGGAAATTATCGCGAAAAAATCAATCCCACACTCCTTTTGGTTTTAAAGTTGTAATTGTTTTAATTTCTTAATTTTACGTTTAATAAAATAACTGGCACATCATTACCCTAAACCTAAACGTAAACATATAAATAGTATGTAATATAATACGCTGCAAATACTTGTAGAATTGTTGTTTACATCATTCTCATCGTCTCATTCGCGTTGTTTAAAAATCCCAGAGTTTTCGCGGATGCAAAATAATATATTTGCCGATTTAAAATTTATTTATACATGATAAAATTTTCTGCTTTGTACTAATACGGTGAGTGTTCATATCTTATCAATCAAAAAACATAATTTAATATTGGCTAAAATAGTTGTTTGTGTTATTTTGCAAAATATTATATTAATTTTATATTTTAATATATTTCAAAAAAAGCCGGGACACATCGATTTTTTATGATGTGTTTCTAATAGTCCTGTTTCAAAATGTTATTGCAGCATTACTGCCGAAATTCTATTGAAACGGCACCCTATAATTTTGATGGCTAGTTTTTTGAAAGTGTATTTTTTTTTTGTTTTCAAAAATATCAATTTTTCATGTTCTTGTTTTCATTACAATGGTTTTTAGTCTTAGTAAATAATAAATTTAAAAAAATCTAAATTTAAATTATGTAATTTGCGACCTTCTAAGTTTAGTAGAATTTTGTAAATCGGGTCAATTTGCAATTTATAGAGCTATTTAGTGACTAATATTAAAAATTATTGACCACTTACGTAATTTATATTTAAATTTTTATCAACAATCTAAAATTTAACCGTTTTCTGTTAAAACTAGCCAATCAAATTTATTTGTATGGTGTCATTATAAATGCCTCTTTTGTCAGCAGCATCTAATAGCGATCGCGGAAAACTTTGGAATACTTACACTACATCTACAAGAAATCCATCAAAAAACAAAAATTAATTTGTACATGTTTCTTGAAATATATTAAAATAGAAAATTAATGAATTTATTCCTGACTTATTAACCTCTGTTTAAGGGACGGATCTTAGTTGTACGTAACCACCGCATGCCCTTGTAAATAATTACGACTTTATTGTAGCTGGGGGTGACCGGAACTATAACGAATTAAGTCCGATTTACGGTAAATATTCATCTCTCTCTCTCTCTCTCTCTCTCTCTCTCTCTAAATATCTCCAAACACGTTATTTTGGAGTAACTTCATTATAGCTCTGAATACTCCAAGTATCAAAAAAAGAAGCAATTTGTATTCTAGAATTGCTGGAAAAACGGAATAAAGGGTAAAAGTACCATATATAACAAATTTTTTTCAAATTAATGTTTCTCATTTTCCACAAGTAATATACTAATATGTTATTAATGTACTTGATTCTATATCATTGTAGTTATGTGCCACAAGTTACAGCATATTGCTTCCTCCGTAATTTTTCAAAATTAACTTTTATTGCATTGCTGCAAGCTTCTGTGTTTCAGTAGAGGGTATCGTAATATGAGACACTTTGGTTCCTATTATGAGATATAGTATCAAATATAAAGAACATAACCAAGTAATCAAAATTCGTCAAAAGCAAGTTTATTTTTAAATGACAAAATACCATAGTTTGTTTCTAAAGAACATTAACAGTTAGTAAAACCAAGAAAATTTTTTAATAACAAGATCAAAACTTGTATCTTCCACGTCGTTGAGATTTAATTTAGAAAATCTTTATTATATCACCCAATGGTACAAACATTTTGTCTTTCGTATCCGGAAAATACCAGATATCATTTACTTTATTGGATTCCCAAAGAAAAGAAATTGGAATTTTCGTGGGAGTTTTAAAATATTCAAGAAGTTTTCCTACAAAACTCTTACAGCTTTACTTTTTGGTACCGCTATCGTAGATTACCTTTATTTGAGTAAGTGTGCCTTTTTTAAGAAGAATTGGATTAATGTTCTCTGGTTTAAATGCATCAGACTCAATGTTTTCGCATTCATACTCAATATCTTTCACAAAATCATCGTCAGAACTACTGTAGTGCAAGGAAACTGCAATATTAGTATCCTCTTTTTTCGAGGTTTTTCCCTTTTCTTTTATATCAAATAGCTGTTTTCCGGCTATTTTAAACTTGCTTTGTTGAAGATCATACTTGGAACGTGATGCCGTAATTACAGCAGCTGTGCTTTTCCGACCAAATGATGTTGAAGGTGTCAATGATGGATAAGGTAAAATATCTTGAGGCAACGGCACAGATACATCCCCTAAATTGCCCGGGAAGCATTTCCATTTATCGAATGAGGCCCAGTTGCTGAAAAACCTTTTACCTATACATTCCTCGTTGCTGCATTATTATATGATGTTCCAAATAATTTTTGTACACTGTAAACTGATAACACTCGGCCAGCGTGGTTTATAAGCCAAGATTCAATTTCCTGAACATAATATGTTTTAAAAGGGCTCATAAATGCCACATCTAATAATTGCACAAGATGACTGGAGTATGAAGCTAAAAAGATAATGTGAACATGGTGTTACCTCGTCATCAATCAGCTCTAAGTTCCTCGTATGCGAGCAGTGTCCATCTAAGACCAAAACAACTGAATCACTCTTAAAAGGACAAGTAAAAGACACAAAGTGATTAAACCATTCAACAAAGGGTTTAGCTTCAATCCACCATGACGGGTGACTTCCATAGATACAGCCCATTGGCCTTCCCTTCATAAATTCTATTTCCATATTCTTCCTAGGTAATATGATCATGGGAGGAACATAAACACCTGTTACATTTATTCATGTAACTATTGTGATCAGTCGGCCTCGGTCCACTAATTCTCTTTTTTCCCTTAAGTGAAATGACTGTTGAATGTTTATGTTGAACAACGCGTATACTTATTTCATCTACATTGAACGTTCGATGTGGTGGCACCTTTAGTTTTTCTATTAGTGCCTCATAAATATCGAAAAATTAATCACTTTCCATAGTAAAACCTTGAAGCCGACCTTTTGAAACCCCTTTGGGGGGTACGAATGCTTAGCATAGGATAGTGCTTCAAGAATAAGCATAGCCTCTTTTTTTTTCTTCACTGAAACGGTTTTCAATGTTATTACATTTATAAAGTTCATAGGATAGCTGTTTAATATCCTTGATTCAATTAATTTCAATTGCATGTTCAATAAGTTCTTTTTCAAGTTGGGGGACTAATGTAGTTTTTCGTCCTAATTGTGAAGTAAAAAGGGCAGAATTTTTCACATATCGCTCTATGGTTTCTCTTGGAACGCCAAACACCTTATCAGCCTTTAGATAGCCCATTTTCTTTGCTTTAATAGCCGACACAGCTGCTTCCATTTTTTTCGATACCACGTTCTTCTCTTTTTAAGTTAAGGCATCTAAAAAATTTTTTTTACTTCCTTCCTCGCCCTGCTGAGGACCGATCGGGTCCTATACAGGGGGTCGTCACTAGCACCCCCATTTTGATGAGAGTGGGGGTGGAGCGGTCGGATCTACGTCCTCTGACGCTACGCCGTCTTCAGTGTCGGACTGCTTTTCTTAGAAGGCCTGGTAGTATCCTGACCAGAACCTTTTCGATTAATGCCTTCAACTTATCCGGGACAGTTTCTGGATCATTTTCTTGGCTTCCTTTCAGGGTGGCTTCTGCGTAGCTCACTCCTTCCCTTCTGATGTTGTTTGCCGCCTTCGGGAGCCACATTGTTTTTAAATTTGCTGGATTTATGGGGTTTGTGGGGCAGCTACATGCCGCGTGCTCCCCGTCGCAATTAGCGCACCTTGGTTTTTCCTCGCTCGCTTTGTTGCATTCTTTCGTAGGATGTGCCTCAGCACAAATCATGCATTTGCGCTACTAGGTGCATTTATAAGACAATGCCCGAACGCTTGGCAGCAAAAGCATTTCCCAGGAGCTGCTGGTTTCCTTTTAGTTTCCGTTGACACCACTATTTGAAGGATTTCCCTTACCTTACTGATTTTGGGGCCTTCTGCATTAATGTCGCTGATCACTAAAATTAGTGGCAGCTCCATCTTGCTTTTTCTCATCCTCAGCATGTTTCTGAATTGGAAGCCCTAGATTAAGAGGCCTTCTTCTACCTAATCCAGGGGATAGATTTTGGAATCCCCCTTATGACCGTCCTTGCCTGTCTGTATTCCGGAAGCTCGAAATAGTGGCAAGGAATATTTGCCTCTCTTAGGATAGTCAGTAGAATCCC
>JAHWXV010132961.1:0-11505 GCA_024586415.1 Phrixothrix hirtus | reverse complement strand
TGAAGGAACCCTTACGCGGGATAAAAATTTAGAACTTTTAAAAAGGGGCGTTGTTCCTACTATAACGCAAACATTTCCCGGAAACTTGAACGTGTATTTTAAACAAGATGGCGCTCTACCATACTACTTTCATGTAGTTCTAGACCTTTCAAATGAAAATTTTTCGGAAAGGCGGATTGGGGAAGAGTAGCCAGCACGATCACCAGACTTATCTCCACTTGATAATTCTTTGTAGGAATATTTAAAAAATCGTGTTTACATCAATTGTACCAGAAATATTAATCAGTTTAAAACATGAAGTGTTACTTAATTATAAGTAATTTTCGCTCAATATTTATAGAATTTTCCAAGAAATTTTCACTAGAGGTAACCAAGTACACTTTAAACATCTGTTGTAAAATTACTTGGCATTTCTATTAACATTTATTATCAATCCGTCATCGCTAGTGCTACTTTTATTACCATCGTTAGCCTTATTATAGTCCTACCATGTAGTCCAAAGTAAAAAAAAATCTATCACTGTTAACATGTAAGTTATTATTGTAAAAGTGTTATTTGTTTTAATTTAATACTTATAAATTATTTTCAACTAGTTTCTTAAGTTTCTTGCAATTATGGTTTCACATGTAACTTATTTTTAATAAAACAAAATTGCGCGTTTTTGAAATAGTTGAGATCATTTGCAAAACCATGCGAAGTAAGTATAGTAATCCTTACATCATTAAACTCAGATTAAAAATTTCTATCAAAGAATAGCATCACATGGGTGTTGTATTTACAATTCAAGGTGGCGGTCTTATGCTAAAACTATGGGAGTGATTTTTCAATTATTTACTTAAGGTATTTTTAAAAATGTATAATTTGGGTAACTCCAATTTACTGTGTTATCATTTGACATTTTTAAAGTAGTAACGTACTACCATAATTTTTAGTGACCCCACATATGAAGGACTGTCCAGAAAAATATAGGGTACATAATTTTCATATATTCGTCTTAATCATTAGTGATTTATCGAAAAAATATTAAAGGTCGTAAAACATTCACATTGTTTTCATCATCTTATACCATTTTTTATTTGATAAGGGAGTGGTTTCGTATATTTCTGTGTGCAGTCTACTTACTCACAAATTTTAAAATTTTATGTTAGGGCACCTGCACGATTTCCCTTGTGAATTACTTTTATTGGTATTTAGTATATCACGATTGCGATAAAATTTCTATTTAAAATTGTTCATACAGTACTGATTTTAAGGATTATGTAATAAAAAGCTAAAAAGCTTACAGCACTTACTGTACCTTTTATATACGTTACTATTTACGTATACGTTGTTTCATTGTTTACATTTTAATAAGTAACAAATTATGCATTTACTAGGTTACACCTGATAAAAAACGTAAATAAGTATGCCTACGTTCAATCAAAGTTCCGTTTCCACTTTAAGGTCCAAATTGGCAAGCACGTGCGCTTTCCATTTAAAGTAGCATTACCTACTGCAGTTGTTCAAACAATTAAAATTTATGAAGGAAATTCATTATTATACTTAAGCGAACCTATACCATGGAAGATATGCTGTTTGTTAGAAGTCTTAGAAACAATTCTTGCCAGGACTTTGACAAGATAGGTCTTTTCTATTTCATACATGTATTAAAATCAAGACAAAAACAAATAACCAACTAATGTAATTTTTATTAGCTGCCATTGATTATTAGAAATTACCACTACATAAATTTTTAGTAGTTGTCACTGACTATTACAAATTACTGCCACAATAAATATCTTTGTTCTGGAGTGAACATTTTTAGGTTGAATTAATAAGAAATACAATTTGGTAGAAATTTATAATAATCAGTGACAACTAATAAGAATTACATTTGTTGGTTATTTGTTTTTTATATTAATTTTAGCACCTGTGTAAAATAAGAAAAGAGCTGCCTTGTCAAAGTCATGGTAAGAGTTGATTCCAAGGCTTTTTGGACACACTTTATAATTACCTACAGAAAGCGAACTGTTGTTAGTGGTAACAACTTATAAATTAGTTAATTATGCATGGCGCGGTATTTAAATAATGTCATATTTAATGCCGTGTTAAAATATTTTCAAAGAACATGAAAGTTATAACATTTTATTATTTAATTTACCATTATATAAATATTTTTATTTTATAAATTTGTAAAACTTTAAGTCCCAACAATTTATAGTGGTCTATTTGTATCATGCCTTACATACATATGTCCATTCCTGCGGCATTTCATATTTTCTAAGGCATCAAGAGCACCACTCACTAATGCCTGTGGATATATATTTTGTAATATAAAGTAATATATAAGTAATAATAAGATATATATTATTTCCTTTTGTTTTTCTGTATGTATATGATGTACAGCATTATTTACTTACTTGCATTTGTGATTGAATTTAACTTTTCCCATCGGTTGACCTAAAATTGGTTGCACTAATATACTATCTATAAAAGTCCACCTTTAACCGATAAACTGCTTTATTGTTCAATTATTTCCAATTCTGAAGTAATGATGTTTTTATTTTCTATAGGATTCAATTCTAATAATGCTTCTATTCGAAGCTAATAGTGATTTATTATTAATTTAGTATTTGCTGTTCTAAATTGCGAGCTCTAATTGTCTTCTTATCTTAATAAAAGTCGCGTTACATTATTGAAGCAGCCATGAAGGTTGTAATAATTTCTCTATTACTTGTTGTTTATAAAACGAACTTAACAAGCTTTTTAATGGAACTGCATTCAGTCAATGGTTAATATAACCATTTATTTATACTTTTAAGATATTTACAAATCCCTTAGAGATTAAGAAATTGTTATTAAGGGATCATTAAAAATAACATTCACTTATGGATCCATAAAGCTGATACATTATGTATATCATTAGTAACGTAATTTCGATAAAAATGTATGAGCTCTCATGAATAGTATTTACAATACCTCTAGCTCAATAGCAACGTAGCGTTTCTTCTAAGTATCCAATTTAACGGTATATTCGGGTAGTAGGTAATCTAATTTATTGGCTTGCAGTATTAACATGACCTTACAAACTTGGTTAACTCACGTTAACAATGGCGAGAGTAGCTATACTAAACTTTCTAAGTCATCACACTTCAGTTGGCTTAAGACTAATATGATATTTATTAAAAGTTTAAATAATGAATGCTAAAAATGTTAAAATTTTGTTTACTAACCTGTTTTAGAATAGCGCGAAGCGTAGTGATGCACGCCAATTATTTGAATTAATGTTCTTACAAAATATAATTCAATAAAGTGTGACTTTATTATAATTTATTGAATAAACTGTTACTTTACTATAATTAATTTGTTATGGCTTAAATAGATAATTAAAAATATAAACTTATTATGCAATTAAAGCGATCATTAGAACTCAAATTGAGATTTACTATTAGAAAAATTTGTAAAAACAGTGAACATTTCGTTAAAGGGTTAGGACTTATTTAAGCAATTTAATTATACTAAAACCTAAATTGTACAGATTATATAACAAAAGTAATCTTGAAAGCTGGTACTAAACCGGCCCGTTCTAAAGGGGGGGGGTCGAGGGGGGTAGAATACGACCCCCATTTTGTGAAAGTCCATCATTTTGGATTGATTTTAAAACCATTCGTATTAGTAATTATTGATATAGATTTCTGTTATTTTAAAAAAGTGAGAGAAGGATATGGAAAAGAATGGGTAAAATGCCAAAACTTGACAAGAAAGCAAAAAGGTCCACCGTTTTAGAAATTCGACCGCCCTCCGCAAGAAAAATGTATGCGTACAGAACTGCTAAAAAATAATTGATAATGGTAGTTTTTCACATAAAATGGCGTAATAGACTAAAAATGAACACAAAAGGGCATTAATCAGTAAACATAAAGCATAAAAATCTAGATGGATTTAGGAGGGAGCCGTAAATATTTTAAAACATTCAAGGAGCGCATGACTAATATTTCTCATTGAGGGTGCAATGTGGTGTATTTTAAAATATGGCATTAGTAACTTCAACTTTAATTAAAACCTACTAACTCATTTTGGATAAAAAAGCAACCGAAGTGTTCAAAAAAGTGAAACGAGGATATGTATCAAACTATTTTCTGTTGAAATATATGCAATGTGTTAGGGAATGCCCTCCACTGATTTTCAAAGTATATGGGTTATAAAAAATTGCAGTCAGAAGCTTATGTATCGTTTTCTCCTAAAATTTCTAGTCTTTTAATAAACTGTCTTTAAAACACCCTTCGCGTCGCCTTGGAGTTATTAGTGAAGATGCATTGTTATGTATTGTATTACTCTGGAATCGTTACTGCGACAACAAATTAATGGGTACATGATAAAACCACGCATGCATCGTACTTGAAATTAACAGGATTGGTTCGGTGCGCGGTTACCTAGTTACCATAATAAACGTCAAAAATTTTTAATTACGCTCAAAGTTTGGCTTAGAATTTTTTTTAATACCGCCACAATGTCAGAATACACTATCCGCGATTATGTAAACATGCACTTTGTGTACGGGGAATGTATTGGATATGCTAGAACGGCAGCTAGAGGGCAAGCTAAACATCGAGACCCACATCATCGCACCACTATGAGCGTAGCACGAAGGTTGCGAAAAATTGGGTCCGTTTTGCAAAAAACATCAGGAGAAAGTGGACAGAACCCTGGCATAGTGGAACTTGAAGTGGATATTTTGCACAAGGTAGAAGCAGATCCATCGGTTGGCAGCCATGGGATTGCAAAAGAAGTCGGCGTAACTTACTGGACGGTATGGGAACACTTAAAGGATATCCTTTGTATGCATGTCATCTACATTGCGTTAAAGTTCTAGTCCACAAGAGTCTATTTCTGGACGTAATTTTTGTGATTGGATGCTGAATCGAAATGCTGAGAGCCATTTACTCCGCTCTGAGATTCTAATGACTGACAAATGCTGCTTTACCCGAAATGGAATTCTCAATTTCTACAAAATCCATCAGTGGACAGATGAAGATTCACATACTTCTTACGTGACTCATTTTCAAAGTCGCTTTTCTGCAAACGTCTGGGTAGGAATAATTGTAGTTCATCTTGTGGACAGCTTTTCTTACTGGAGGAGCTTAATAGACTTGTTTGGATTTTCTCAATAACAATCTGCCCGACCTATCAGAATAAGTACCGATCCGGAACAGGATGTATTTCATGCATGATGATGCCCCTCCTGACTTTAATGTCAATGTAAGACGGTTTATAAGGGAATCTTATTGTGGAAGGTGGATTGGCAGGTTTGGGCCTGTTGTATGACCAGCCCGCTTACCAGACTTGAATACTCGTAATTACTATATATAGGTACTGTGGAAGGTTTGAAATGGAGACATGCATTTGAGCAAATGGCGGACATGTTCAATATTTGCTTTATATTCCTTTATTTATTATGTTCCAAACCTTGATTTCTGTTCTCTGTTTTAGTTTTGTACTTTGATGCAATTAAGTCATGTTTATTCTGAGATGCCAGAGTTGATTTCAGAGTGTACCAAGCAATAACAATAACTAAGGAATAGGAATGCGTTAATACTGCCACTTGTAACGTCGAAATGAATACTGCACTTTGAAAACTTTCAAACATATTCTTGCATTGTTGCAATAGGCAATATACCAGCAGTTCTCAAAGTTTTAGGACCAATTTTTTGATGTCTTTTTCGCAGAAAGCTTTTCACTTTAGCCAAAATTTTACGTAGGTTTTTGTTCTGATCATCGCCAAGAAGCTACTCACAAGTTTTGTTGAAATGCCTTCAACAAAACTTGTGAGTAGTGCATGCCGCCCTAACATCTTATACAATTACATATAATTAATTAACTACCAATTATGTACAAAATTTATTACGGTATTATATAAAAATTAGTCCGTTTGGTACCCTAAATAAATCTTCGTAAATACAATTTCCATTCAATTTTTTAGTTATATAGCTTAGCTTTCTGAAAAAAATATAAATGCAAACTCCTATCTTTCTCAATTTTCATATATAAATAGCTTAAACTTGTGAGAGTTTTAATTTGATTTCGCCATTCACACTAATTGATTCAAGAGTGGTTTAGATAAATATCCAGCAAAATTTGTATTAGAGCTAAGCACACTATTAAATGCCGTTTTAAATCATGAATAGTAATTTTCGCCTCCAGTTCATAGAAAAATCAAACAAAACCTGATTTTATATAATATATAACACTAGCCAACAAATAAAATTTGTTTTTCTGCTGCCTGTAATATGACACCTGTTTTTAAGTAATTTTGGCACGCTAATTTCAAATATCAAAACCATTTTGCTCTATCACGTCAAGTTTTTCTGCTATAGCATTTTAATTTTTTTCCATTTGTAAATTCTTGAGTATCCTTAATAAATTTAAATTCTTATATTGTTAGTACTTAAATGCATTCCAAATACATTTAAGTTATTAGTATAATGTGCATATAATAACAAAATACATAATAATTAAACTGTTGTTATTAAAAGACATTAAAATACCTTTCAGTAATTGCCATAATGTGCATAAATATATTGCAACAATAGCAGCAATTTAAGTGCACTCTTAAATACAAATGAAGATCATATTAAATTGTTAGTTGCAATTGCACTGAAGAAAATACATCATGTCTACTACTCGAAAATGTGTCAATAGTGCTGATTGTTTCTGTTATATTTGTGGAAGCTGCATTGTTCCCAGTCAAAAGAAAAATATCAATGATTTAGTTGTACATGGCCTACTTTGGCGTGATACTTGTGCCAGTTTATGAAAAGCTTCATTCACTTGAGGATGAGGACGATCAGGATATGCCAGACGCTCTGGAGAAGCAGAACCTCGATATTGATTTTGAGAACAAAGATTTAATTTCTAAGTCTGGAACACAACGTTTTGCTCAAGTGAAATTGAACGACTTAGTAAGAGATTTAGGTCTATCAAAGGAATCATCTGTACTACTTACTTCAAGATTACATGAAACAAACTTATTCGAGCAAAGTACGAAGATAACTTCTTATCGTAGCAGGGAAAGTGATCATTTTACAATATTTTAAACATGAGTGTGGGTTTGTTTATTGTAACAATGTGAAAGGTTTGCCAATTGAAACGGGAGTTACCCAATATCATCCCAATAAGTGCCGTTTGTTTATAGACGGTTCCAGCAGAAGCCTCAAGCGTGTCTTACTACATAATGGAAATGTGTATGGTTCAATTCCTCTTGGATATTCTGTTCACCTAAGAGAAACATATGAATATATTAAAAATGTTTTGAAGTTCTTAAAATGTAAAGAGCATAACTGGTTCATTTGTGTGGATCTTAAAATGGTAAACTTTTTACTTGGATTTCAAGTAGGATACACAAAGTTCCCGTGTTTTCTGTGCCTTTGGGATAATCGTGCACGGAACCAACATTGGAGTCAGAAACAGTGGCCTCTTAGAGCATCCCTAGACGTTGGATAAAACAATGTTATAAATCAACCATTAGTGGACAGAGAAAATATAATTTTTCCACCTCTCCACATCAAACTAGGTATTATGAAGCAACACGTTAACGCTTTAGATTTGCAGGGCGACTGTTTTCAATATATATGTGAAAAATTTCCACGACCTAGTTACGAAAAAATAAAGCCGGTGTTTTCGATGGACCGCAGATTAGGATTTTAATGAAAGGCCCAAATTTCATCAACGCTATGAATGAAATTGAGAAAGAGGCCTGGGCTTCATTCACGATGGTTGCCAAAAATTTTTTGGGAAACAAGAAACCTTGCTATTATAAAGATTTAGTGGAAACAATGCTTAAAAATTTCCACTGTCTTGGTTGCAGCATGAGTATAGAGCTTCATGTCTTCGATAGTCTTATTAATAGATTTCCTGAAAATTTAGGTGCGGTAAGCGATGAACAAGGCGAAAGGTTTCATCAAGATTTAAAAATTATGTGAGCTCGGTACCAAGGACGATGGGATACTCACATGATGGCCGACTATTGTTGGGGCATTCAGAGAGATTGCCAAAACAGGCAGTACAGCAGAAAATGCTACAAGCGGAAATTTATTCCCTGAAACATATGAGTTCAATTTCATTGTTATTTCTTTATAAATACTTTTGCGATGTTTACTAAATATTGCCTGATTGTTTATGTATGTAATTTCCGTATTTAAATAACTAAATTGTTATAATTTTGAACTTAATTTATTCTATATCAGAGTCAACAGCTTTGTAGCTTTTAATGGTTCTTCAAAAAGGAAGATATGGTATAGCGCAAAATTGTGACGTGATGAGTAAAAAATCAATATGATTTTCGGAATCAGCGCACCCAAATTAGTGAAAAATAAGTCACAATTTGAAGTCAGCAAAAATCGTGTTGGCCAGTGTAATTTATTTATAGTAATAAATTAACAGAACGATAAGTAATACTGGGTAAGTTCCAATCGCAAACATGCATATAAGTTAATTGTATTTGTATGTGAACATCCATATGCTTACCTTTATTACATTTTGCAATAATATTTATGGCATCTACAACTATCTATGTATATTTAAAACGCTACAATTCTCAAATGCAATTTAGTTATTGTCTATGTACTCTGCAATTCCATAGCTTTACCAACCAATTATAGCAATTTTCTACGTGCGTAACTTGGCATAGTTTACAGGACCGTGTTGGAATTTCCAAATTCAAACAAAAACCTCTAATTTATTTTGGAAAAATAAATAGCTGAAGTATTCAAGAAAGTAAAACGAATGTACCTATTTAAAAAGTTTCGGTACAAATATGCACAGTTATTTACTATTAGTTTATAAATAATCATGTAAAAAATTTATTCCGACATAGATAAGCGAATTTACAGCTACGTTAACGAAGTTAGACAAATGATACTTAAAGTGTGACGTGTTTCCGATCATTATTACTTATTCTAGTTATCTAGCATAAGCTGAATACGCCAGCTCAATTTAGGTTAAACCCGTTTCGAATTTTGGAAACCGCAGCTGCGCATCGTAAAATTAAGCGTCGTACGCATGTCTTGTTCTGCAATGAACTGCCATTGTGTGGCTTGCAGAGCTTGTGCGCTTTGTGTTGTGATAATAGATTTTGTCGATTACGTCCGAATTAAAATTTAAAGATAAATTTATTCAAACTATGATAGATCGAGACATGAAATCTTCGACACGTTTTACTGTCCAAACAAATGCTCAATACAACAGTTGATTAGAAGAGGTATGTAAACCATTGATTTGAGCTTATAACCGCAGGATGTGATACTATTGCATATTTTTAATTTGTCTTATCCTATATGAAATATTGGTAAAGGAGAAAGTATGATTTTCGACCAAAATCTGCTATGTCGAAATTTTAGTGAAAATACACGTTTTCGGGTCGCTTCAGAACGACAATCATGTTTTTAGAAATTGGCCTGTGTGTGTGTGCGAGCGCACACGTATACGCGCGTGCGTGTGTGTGTATGTGTATGCGTGCGTGTGTGTGTTTGTTGTGTGTGTGTGTGTGTGTGTGTGTGTGTGTATGTGTGTGTGTGTGTGTGGATGTGTGTGTGTGTGGATGTGTGAGTGTGTGGATATGTGAGTGTGTGTGTGTGTGTGTGTATGGGTGTGGGCGTGGGTGTGGGTGTGGGTGTGTGTGTATGTGTGTATGTGTGTGTGTATGTGTGTGTATGTATGTGTGTGTGTGTGTGTGTGTGCGTGTGTGTATGTGCGTGTGTATGTGTGTTTGTGAACACAATGACTCGAAAACTAAAAGCTCTAGAAGAACAAAATTTTATATTTGAGTTTGTATCTATCGTCGCACACCACGCAACAATTTCACCAAATCGGATGACTATCAGTGACACTTTACTCCTGTCATTTTTAGGTTTTTGAGTTTTTTTCAAAATTGGCTCTAACCATTTTTTTTAGTTCACTATATTTCTTAGAAATCTAATTCCCTTTTATATGGTCTAGACGATTTTGCAAAAAAAATCTCTTTAAGTCGTGTAACCGGAAGTACTTCCACCGTTAAGCCTGAATAAAATTACTATTAAACTAAAAGCGCTAGCTAAATGAAAATTTATATTTCAAATAATAATCGCCTTATATTGCGAAATTATGAATTTGGTTAAAATTTTATAACCTGAAGTACCATTTTATTTGTGTCATTTTTAGATATATTCCGAATTCTTAGTTTTTCAAGGTTTTCGCGAAATTGGTTATAACAATTTTTTTAAATTTATTGTATTGCTTACACATTTAAGGTCCTTTCATATAATCTAGGCGGTCACTCAGAAAATTTTCCCCAAATCGGGTAACCGGAAGTACATTCAGTGTTAACTCTGAATAAAATAATTGTGAAACTAAAAGCCCTAAGTTAATAAAAATTTATATTTGACGTCATAATCGCCTTTTTCTGTAAAATCAAAAATTTGGTCAAAGTTGAATAACCAGAAGTACCATTTTATTTATGTCATTTTTAGATATTTTTCGAATTCTACAGGTCACACTGACATTAGCCTTTCTATATTTAATAAATAGTAGTAATATAACCGCGTTTTATAACTGCGGTGCCTTCTTAAACATGTATTTAGTATTTTATTGGTAACTCTGCATCTTTTTTTGTAGGTTTTGACCGCAAAGTCGGCTGCGAAAAAAAGATGTCTTTACGATATTGTCGATTTCAATGATTTAATCTCATTTAAATAAACGGAAACAAGGAACTAGTTGCCAAGTAATCGGAAAATGAGATACGTTATTTTTTGCCTATTGATGCTATTGATAGTGTACATCGCGCAGTCGGGCATGATTGGAAGGATACATTTCTCTCTGAAACGAGCAAAAAGTAAACAAACCTTACAAAAGGAATAATAAACATATTTTTATCTATTTGTGAAATTTGTCATATAAAACGAACAAAAAGGAATAAGAGTTTAGTTTCTCGTCTAATTTTACATAATCAAATGAATAGTCGCTATCAGGTCAACCTAATAGGTATGCAATCAGAAAGAGATGCAGGTAACAAATTCATAATGATACATCAGGATCACCTAATCAAATTTGTTATTGTGAAAGCTCTTCGCACTAAAAGAGCTGAAGAAGTATCTTATCAGTTGGTTGATAGTTTTACGCTATTCGGTGCTCTATGCATTCTGAATTCTGATAATGGTTCCGAATTTGTCAATAAAGTAATTAAGGAGTTTTCCGATCTTTAACCAGAACTAAGGTTAGTGCACGGTAAACCTCGACCAATCAAAACATATAAAGCATGTTGGCAACCTGGCTAAAGGACAACAATATATCTAAATGGACAGAAGGACGTAGGTTCGTACAATTTATGAAGAACAGGATACTGCACAAAGGCATCGACATGTCACCTTACAAAGTCAAACTGTCACAAGACGAAATCGCAATAACGCATGTGGCAGAAACACCAGTGTTTTAGCATCGGCCGGCAAAGCTACAGTGGAGCGAGGCGTGGTTATCCTATACTGCGAAGCTAAACAC
>JAHWXV010132959.1:0-10147 GCA_024586415.1 Phrixothrix hirtus | reverse complement strand
AAACGTGTATTTCCACTAAAATTTTGACATCTAAAATTTTGGACGAAAACAATACTTTCTCTATTCTATATTTCATATAGGTAAGAGAAAGTAAAAATAACATAATCAAACACTTATAATTAACAGCGAATTGAGTCGCTTTCATTTGAGATTTCCCATACCCTGAAATAAAGCCACGCACTTTAACAATAAAATGATGCAAGTTAATATTTATTAAAGCCATACCTATCTGTCTCAATCTCAATAATTATTTTGCTAAAGAAAATATTCAGTAAATTTGAAGAGAAAACCGCATGGTATCTTTTATATAAATTATAATCAATAATGTTGTGCAAAAGCATTTTATTTGGTCTAATATTGTGCTGTAGTAAGTATTTCCAAACAGTTTCCTTTTTTATGAGTTTAGTAAGATCTTAATTCTAAGCAGGAGTAAATTCGGTAGATAAAGAAATAATAAGGATCGCCAAAAAAAGCAACATTCAAGCGGAGAGGATTCCATTAAAATGGTATTACAACAAATAAACAATATTATACCGATTTACTCAATAAATGCTACAAGTGTAGTGAAAAAAAGAAAGGATAAAGATAAAGATAAAGATAGCGCACGGTTACACAATGAAAATATGAGGCATTCAGATTCGCACATGGTCCATAGTTTGTGAGCGCGTAATATGTACTTTGAATTTTAATCCACGACACTGTTATTAATTCTAGTTCAAATTTTAAACTAGAAATTTTTATAATTATGTTTTACAATTAATTTTGAAGTTTGAGGTTGTTTTTCGGTACATAAGAACAAAATTAACTTTTTCCAGATTAATACAAGACGAATTTTTAATTCACAGTTTTGTATAAAATCAATATCTCGTATTATTCGATTTAAAGCTAGCTACAAGATAGAAGATTTATTTTGAACTTGAATTTTTTTACTGAACGAACGGTTACTACATTCTGGAGGTTAAATAATGTGAATGTAGAAAAGCGCGCAGCTTCATGTTGAACAAAGAAAGTGGTGTTATATAATACATAGTTCGTTGGATGAAACCTTGAAGTTAAATATAGAAAAATTCCTCTTAAACATACAAAACAATATCGTGGGATTGTATTACAGTGCACATGTAGAAGTTATAGGATTGAGATACTCCAAGTCAATATTTATCTGTAGTGGGCTATTTATTCTTGATTGTTGATTCTACAGGTTTAAATTAAGTGTAAGTTGTGTTAATTTTGGCCACGTCTCCTAATGAAAACGCCACGGAAAAGGGATCTGATTGCACAGTAACAAGTCGTTTGTTCGACGAGATATGATCTTAAGCTAAAATGACTTCCATTGAAACAGCATTTTTATCAAACACCAGCCATTTTGACGTCCCAACCCGAAATATAAGTAGCAATAATTTTTATTCTCCATTAATATTAAAAATTCAGTTAAAGACTTTTATTTTTAATCGTAGCTTAAAGTTCAAATTTCAGAAATAGATCCATACATTAGAATTTCTGTTTGGCAAAATCGGAGTTGCGCATTAAAACTTTATTGTAAATTGGAGAAATGTCAGTAACTTGGTTAATGTTCCGGAAATAAATCTATCACGTGAAACGAGATTGAAGTAGTATAAAAACTGTTTTCGTTATAATTATATGTAGTTAGGTGAAGGAGGGACCGCATTGTATAATATTGAGAACGCCTTCGTTACATTACAATTCCTCCATCCTTCCGTGCAGCCGTCAATGTCACAAATTTGCAATTTTTTCGATAATGTATGTTTTAGAGTAATTTTACTTATTATTTTGCAAATATCCTGCACATTTGTTTGTACTGTTTTAAATATATTTTTGCTAGCTAAAACGAAATCAATAATAGGTTAATTTTAATTTTATTAGTTATTGATAGAAGCTGTAAAATAAAGGTATTTCTCTTGCGGACCATAAAAATTGTCAAATTGTCAATTTTGCAGTTTTTTCTACTAATATAAATAAAATGTAATAAAAGCGTACTCTTTTCACAGCTTAATACTTTATATAGCCAGTAAAAATGAGTTGCTTTGACATTTCAGTTGCCAAACAATAATTATTCATTTTCAAAACTCGTTTTTATATTTGAAAGAATATACTTTGTTATACAATATAATGTGGTATCTCTAATAAGCATTTGCTCTTTCGTTAACGTTCCATGTGCTAGTATGGGGATCTATTGACCAGTCCATGCCGTTGACTTCCCACTTTCTTCTATCCTAACATTAACTTTTTTAGCCCATGTTTTCTGCCCAAAGTTTTAGTTTTGCGATTATTTAATTTATAGTTCAATTGTAGTTGGAGAATTCAGCTAGAGCTTCGGCCAGTTGAAAGTCTAGCGCTAAAGTTGTTTACCATGTAATGATTTGTGTTTATTAAATAATTGAAGTTATAGGATGGACATTTGGAAAGTAAAAAACGTTTGTTTCTACAGAAATTATTATTGGATATAATGAAATAAACCTTTATTTTACGTAAAATTTGATACCTAAGCTACCTTCCAAATTAAACACTTGTCGTACCGTCTGCATACTCAATTGCCGCCAACCACTGATTAACATCTTCTTTAAGTTCATCATCACTTGCATGGCGGTTTCCAACCACGAAGCACCAGAAAGATTATTGCTACGATATTTTGGGATGATAAGGGTGCCCTCTTTATCGACTACAAGCCTTGAGGTTGTGGAAAATTTAAGGGAGCGACCTTAACTAAAATATAGTATAGCGTTCAGAACTTGTGACCACGCGGTATATTTGTCATTTTAAATAAAATACCGTGGTGGACTAATTTTAATTACTTTTAACTCAACTAATATTTTAGATAAATGAATTATAGAATTCATTTTAATTTTGAAATAGAGTTTCAGTATGCAAGTACAAATTAAAGTATTAAAAAGGCTATAGTTGTTTTGTTTTTAATTTAATAACATTGGTTGAGTTTACTGAGCGTGGCTTGAAATTATTAAACTCTTGATATTACTCTGGTTAAAAATTAATACAAAGTAGGGATTTATTTTAAACATTACTTTTTGCGGTAACGTTATGGCGCTTGTTGCCACAAAATAAGAGTTACTAATTTCTTTACATTATGGAATGTAAACATGCACCCGCACGAAATCCATGTTAAATAGCGAAAGAAATAAGTTTATTATAAATAGAAGTAAAATGGAGAATTTAAATCTGTTATGCAAAACCTTGAATGTAAGTACAAAAATTCCCCGTAGATTCATAACAAAAATATAAAGGGGCTGCATCGTACGGTGAAAGGGCTAGAAGTTCAAGCTGTAGTAGACTGTTTCAGTTTTGATTATCGAGTTGCAGTAGGGGTAAATTAAGTATAATGTGCCAGTTTTGATTACATTTCCTGATTAGGTTACTTTCCGAAATGGGGATTTGATTACACTATGTTTGACGAAATTTTTCAGTGATATTTGTAAAATCTAAAATAACTCCAAATTTTTAACTTCTAGGAAACTAATTTGAGGCAAATGCTTGAGATTGAAGAATGCTAAATGTCAAAACTCATCAACCACAAGATAAATCTGCAATTTTGTGCCTTAAAAATATAAAATAAAATTTTCTTCTTCTTCTTCTTCTAACTATTTTAATAGACATTTCTGTCTGTTTTTCTTCGGTTTAGCCTCAAGTTATATCGTCCGATAACCTTTTCTCGGGCTCTTCTTCCATTTGGCGATTGGTCTCTTGCTATTTTAAGATCTATTTTCAGTCATTCTTTCTATATGTTGTTTCCATTCAATTTTTCTGTTTTTGGTCCACTGGTTTATTCCTTCTATCCCGCATATCGTTCTAATTTCCTCACTTCTTATTTTATCTCCCACCGTTTTGTTCGTTATTTTTCGTAAAGTTTTCATTTCTGCTGTCTGTGTTTTGCTCGTCTCTGCCTCCGTTTTGGTGGTGTATGTCATTGTCGGCCTTATTGTTGTTAGGTGTTTGTTGTGATATCCAGCTATCCTGTTTGCCTTGTGGCAAAATAAAATCAAGAGATTTAAAATGAATCATTGAAAAGATATATCTTTAAATTTACAAACGGATAAAATACATACAGCAAATAGAATTGTATAAATTTGATACAAATGTGATATAATATAAAAACATATGTTTCAATAAATTATTACACAAAGAAATTTCAAAACAACACGTACATTAAGACACCTCTTAAAAAATTAAGTTCAATCTACGTATAAATACAGTTGTAATCAAAAAACCATTCTAATCTTGAAATTTAATGCTTCTTAAGGATAATGCTCTCAAAGTTACAAACTATTTCCAAAGAATAAGGGCATTAGGCTGATTGTCCCCTTGAAAGCCAACATTAGGTGAGCTAAGTGTTTCCTGCTGCCCTGCAGAAACAGAAAAGGGCAGGACTTTTCCAGCTAGAAGGTATATAAAAAACTAAGAAGTAACGCAAGAGTACCGTTATTCAGTGGCGTTAACTTTTGCTTATTTACCTACTTTGGTGATATAATTGCGATTATACTAAGTGCAAACGGTTTGAAATAAATCAATACGTTAGAATTGTTTGACAAAGTTAGAGTTGCTCATTTAAAATTTTGATGACAGCGACCCAGTTAAAGTGCAAACAAGAATGAGTTTGAAGAAAATTGAAAATTGTTTTCTTTGTCGTTGTTTATAGATCGTGACGCATTGTGGAATATTAGTAACACTTGGATAATATTATTATTATCGTACGTCCCTGCGTATAAACTTAATATTGTGACTATTAATACGCTTGATTACCTGTTTCAAAATCTTCGATTTATAATTGTACTAGTTAAGGTCAATATTCACATCCCATGGAATTCAAAAACCACAAGTTCCACTAGTTTTTCAGGAATTTTCTTCGAAAATTATTCTCGAAACGTTTTTATAAAATTAATCAAACACTATAGAATTATAGTGCTCTAAGTTAAAGTTTTTTTTAGAAATGTGTAGTTATATAATTCTGTAATTTCAAAGTTTTTAATTTTATAAACATTTGTCGCACACAATTCATGAAGAGCACTAAAATTCGCAGATTTTTATATTTTGTCAAAAATTTGACAAGAAATCCAACCCCGTATATTATACTCAGGATGAATTTTTTCAGACTTTTGCACTTAAATCGTTTTCTCATGATATTACAATATAATTTTCCGGGTGCATGTACCAAGTGTTTTAAATAGTAAACATTTAACATATTAATTGACCGAAGGTCAAACAAGCGAACTGCCAGATTAGTTCGAAATGTTGATAACTTTCAAGATTATTGAAAGTTATTGATATCGGAATGGTGTCAATACGATTAGCGATTATTCCCAGATTTTGATACTTAAACATTTCCAGTCTAATATTTTTTAAAATTGACCTAGTTGCGCTTCCCGGGTCCTTAATTTGGGAGTTATTGTTATTGGGCGTGTGAGATAGTTTTTATCGTTTTCAATTCAACGTACAATAATGGATCCTATGTCATTAACAAACCCACCATTATTTCTAACACATGCTTTACATTTATTCCATTAAAGGAAGCGATAATAAAAGTATCTCTTAACCAGTTTTATGTTTAAAAATGAAAAAATAACCGCGTTGCCGGTAAATTTAAAGTGGGTTAAAATTAGTTGGCAATTTTTTTTATAAATGCTGGCTTAATACCAAGGGTAGGTTGTATGGTGCTGATATTTTCAGAGCATCTGCTGGCATAGGTTTAACATTGTGCTCTTCAGGAATTGCAGATTTTGTGCATTATTTGCATTGCTAAAATATTGTAACTAGGCAATGATTAGTTGCATTTTTTTTTCGATTGCACCGGTTGCACAAAAATCGGAGTAAGGTCACCTCAAGGAGCAACAAGGTTTCTTTACATTGTATGCGTATTTAATATTTTAGGCAGTTAGAGATAATTGATTAGAAAAAAGTTTTTTTTACTCATATTTGTTTATTTGAGCGCAATTCGTTGCCAACCTAGAGTATTTAAAAACGTATTTAAAGTAAGTCTTTACAAATATTAGTACTGTATCTAACTATCTTTAAACAAGGATGAACATGTAAAAAAACGAAGGTTTCCACTCGTAGTGAGCCTAGGACGTTTAGAACAGACAAACGATTATTTTAAAAGTTAAATTATAAACCATACCTGCACCTAATTTAACGGCAACTGAATACTCATGCCTGAAAGTGCGCGCCTAATGGTGCCTTGCCGAATTTTTTGTATATCCATGATCGTAGATTTTTTTAATTACGACGATTTTTAAATACTTTCTAAAAATAGGAACAATTATGTTTATGGCAATGTAATTGTTTCTATGATTTAATTTTCTGTAGATAAAATTAGTAATGCATACATATAACACCGAATAATGCTAAAATTGTTATTGTTACATAAATGCAGATGGTATTTTCAATTCAATATATATATATAATAATAACAAAGCGTTCGTTTTGTTCTTTTGTTACCGAATTTACTTTGTTAAACTGTTCAATGAACTCCTCTCCTTAACGCATAATAATAAGAATACAATAGTGAGCGATTCTTTAGTTTTGATAGTTGTCATTAACAATTTAGTTTTTGTAATGAACCTATTTACCAGTGTTATTTTAAAGTTATAAAACAATTTATATGTTATGAAAGTATGTTTGCCTTACTTAGAAAACCTAGGAATAATTTGTATTAGTTGCTAAATGCTAACTTGTTAATCCCGTTAATTAAGAACGACTTCTAGATTGTTGGTAAATTTCCACTCCCAAGTTTACAAATTTCACAAAAATAAATAAGTTTGCTCTTAATTTTAAAATATTGATAATACAAGGCAATTTCATCCTTACAATGAGTATTTAAAACAGGGTAATTAAATTATTGTAATTTCTACTTTTTAACAAATATCTGTCAAAAATTTAATTTTTTTAAGGATTAGAATTTTCTTTAATTTTTAAAAATTATAATCAACGCCAAAATAAAAAAAATAAATATCTCGGCTAATATATTGGTGCGAAAAAATTAAAGGACTGCGTACCCCATGTCCTGAATATAAATTCAAAATTAATTATCATACCTTTAATGTCCTTTTATAATTCCTGTTATCCTTGTTTCCAAAAATATTCAGATTAACAATTTTTTTATATTTGCAGCCTCAAAGACACCATAATTAATTTTGAATTTATATGTAATAATTGTCGCTACTTACACATTCAGGTATAAGGTTATCTTTTTAAAGATATTGAAATTTTGAATTCAAAATTTGGAAATATAACACAAACACTTGGTGCGCACCAGAAATGTTATCTATTGTTACTGTCATATCAAGCTTTGCAAACTAAACTGGCCTCTGGTTATGTCAGTTTATAAAATATCACGCTGATCCCCTATTAAGAATCATGAAGGTGCTAGAATAATTTTATTTTTAATCAACTATTTCGTTTAAATAGATAACATGAAATTTTTCCACTATTACTGCATAATTAATTGTTACATTACTTATATAAGAATCCTAACCTTCAATAAACTTCAGTAAACCCATCCATTATATATTTATATAAGTGGATTTCCGGCTAAAAATTAATTGTGCATTTTTTGTAACTGTAATTGTTAATTTATTGAAAAATTATAATTTCAAGTTCAATGTATAAAATATCAGATATTTTGAAATATTCAAGTTGGTGACCTTAGCCTAAAAATTTGACCTGGATCAATCTACTTTTTTTATTTATTCCATATTTTTCCTGAATTTTTATAGTTACAATCTGATGAACTTTTATAAATTTGAAAAATCAAAAATTGCAATTTTAGATATAAAAATATTTTTTTCCCAATGTTTCCAAAATTTTAGAATAAATTTTTGGTTAAGTGAAATCATAATTTAAAAAATTTGAAGTTCATATTTAATATGTTTTCAAAATAATTTGCCTATTCTTGAGTGCAATCATGTAATAATTTGAACCGGCCTCGGTTACGTAACCATTTTCATGGACGCATTTAACAATTTTGCGTTTCTGAAAATGTGTTTTGACTCAAACCAAACGTTAAATGTGTTTAGAAAAAAAAACTTACTTAAATCTATCTAAAGCAAACACTTACCTTTATTTTTGATTCTATTCAATTCAAACAACCTCCACAGGAACCCAGTTTCAAAAATGTTATCTTCATCTTGTGCACAAATTGATTGTTGATACAGCGTCCTGCTAATTATTTCAAGGTGCGTTTGCAGTTCCGATACGTTATTGTAAATAATGCTAATTTATTTGTTTGTCGTGCTTGAACAAGTTTCGCCAACGTGGTTTTTCGGTACCTTTCTCTTGAAACAGGCGTGTGCCACTTTAATAATTCGCAAACTTTTGATAAACTACAATGGTGTTTGTATGGACTCATAAAGCAGTACTTCTCAATACTTCCTCAACTACCCGAAAACGTTCTTACTTATAGTAAATAAAATATTTCTAATCCATATCGCGTGTAAAATTAAACTTAATAATCACTAGTGACCGCCCGAGTCCACTGAGGTATGACCGGTTGATCAATTAAAGGAACTTAAACCATTTTTATTAATTTTTAACATCATTGATTACATACTCATCAATTGTTAATTATAATTATGTAAAGACGCTATAAACGTTACTAAATGATACATTATATTTTTTTCTCCAGGCTGCAAACAAAAATATGGCGGTTTTAAAATAATAAACACGGGGGAATGTCACATTAGACCAACAATATGTCTTAATACTCAGTCGCAAGGGCATCCTTAAGCATCAAGAAGCTTAAACATCAATTTTTGACAAAAATTTAAAGATAGTTGAATAGTAAAATGGTCACCCTAAGCTACGGCTTGTTACATCGAATACAGCAACGAAAACTTTAATGAGATAAACAGTTCATTCCATTTCAAGACTGCTGCGTCAAGAATACAAAGGGAATGATCAACAATTTTAAGCTACGCAATTTATTTTGGAATTTTTGCTCCAACTTTTCTGAACGACCTCTGTTTTATTTTAAACCTCCCAACTAAAAGTTTATATTTTAACTAAAATAATAATTACGAACCGCCTGTACTACAAATAACCTTCAATTTTAAATTAAATATTATAGTCGCATTGTATATTATGAATTATTTTAATCGAATTCATCTCTTAATAATTAATTGTTCCGTTAAAATACATCTATCTATTGTTTTAAATAATTAAATTAATTCTTGGTGATCTTATTTATTTTAAGTTTATAATAGTTATTAAAATTTCCTACGTGGTATTTTTCTGACCCTGTCGGTCAGGTTAACTCGATACAAGCTATTTTTAAAAACCCTTAAAACACGGGTCTTAACATAACTTCCCCGCAAACCTGACTAAATTTGGCGTTTCTCTGATGTTGATTGTGGTCGTTGACGATACTCCTTTTTAATTCAGTGAAGACACATCTGCAGTTCCGTTTGGGGCTTGTTTTGATGTCTAGTCAATTTAAAAATTTAAATCAGGTTTGTTAGAAGTATCCAATTCTAGAATGATGTGTAAATTTTAGCGTTAAAATGAAATAATGTTAATTAAAGTTTTGTTCACGACTTGCTTAGGAAGTTTTGGAAGATGTTGCGAACTATTTGAACGGCAACATCAATCCCTATTGTTCCAGAAGTGCGTTCTTAATGAACATAAGTAGTTCGCACTCCTTAATTTGCCGGGCGTGCGGGCGTGCGGGCCTGCGTGCGTGCGTTCGTGTTTGTGTACATAGTTGTCAAAATATCTCAAAAACCAAACGTCGTAGAAAAGTGAAATTTTATATATTAGTTTATTTCCACCTCAGCACTTTCCTGTAAGAATTTTGTTAAAATCGATTGACCGGAAGTTCCACTTTATTCTTATGATTTTTAGGTTTTCTGCAATTTTTTCGAAAACGGCTTTAACGATTTTTTTTAAACTCGCCACGTTTCTTGTGCCTGTAACATTATATTACATGAACTAATTGGTTTCTCTGAGAAAATTTGCTGAAGTCAGTTATTGAAAAAAATCTTTAGAGTTGACCCAGGTTTTGTCTGGCGAGTAACTTGGATGGGAGATCGTTCCAATTATCGTCCTCAAAATAAAAATAAATTAATATTTTAATGATTTATGTGCATTATTTACATACTTAATTACTTTTTGTTTAAATCTATAAATT